>JACTOM010000088.1:274994-298128 GCA_015832385.1 Elymnias hypermnestra
GTCTATGCTCTAAAAACCCTCGCTCCTCGGAGTGAGGAGGCCTGTGCCCAGCAGTGGGACGTTAATGGGCTGCTACTTACTACTAAGTCTATCTTATCAGGTTAACTCACTATAACCTTTATCGTCATAATTAAATTAGTTCTCTCTCACTCACATGCCAAAGACGAAGTTAACTGGCATCAAATTTGTTTTTCTAGAGATATTAAATTATAAAAAGTGGTCTAAACCAAAACTAGTTCGCGATATATTATCAATCCTTAACGACATGAGTCTGCAACCTCTTCTTGAAAAAGGGCCACAAAGTTTCCTCATTTTTAAATATACCTTTTCTCTTATTTGTATGCCTGAAGGCCGCACGTAGTGACTTAGGTACAGCCGCATGCTGCCCCGTTTTGACGAACCCTGGGTTAAAGTACACTTACTTCATAGAGTAGACATATACAAGGTCGTTGTTTACGGTCTTACGAACTTTACGGTCCGCAGACTTACAAATAAACACTCGTGGACTAATGGTAAAATAAATTCAAATTAAGTTTCGAATAGATTTCGACAGAACGCGACGATGGTCAGTCATTGCTTTTTGTTCGAGTCATCACGTCATGTCTGAACTATAAACATATCCAACAGATATGCTGGTGCATTCATCGATCCAACGCAACCCAGCTAGTCAAAAAAATAACAAATATAATACAAAAATTTGTTTATATTCCGTAAGAAAAGGTTGCCGATCCATGTATTAGATCAACTCAAAACGTCAATCTTTCCAAAAGTTTAGATCGGTGGTAAACTAGGAGGCGCGTGGGTTTAAAGTTAGTCCAATTCATGATAAGAAAAACCTTAGTCCTTGGTTTAAAATAGTTCTGAAGTGGCGGAGTAAATTCCACCAGTTATGTGATTGTGCCGAGCTTTTGTAATCTATTAATAGTAAGTAGTAAGTAGCAGTCCATTAAAATCTTATTGCTAGGTAGATGCCTCCTTCATCATTAGAGAGAGGGTTTCAGAGGATAGAACCACTATGCTACTCCATTGCGGATTGGCAGTCTTAGTGAAAAGTGGGGTGTGACGGTAATCCGACACAACTGGAGAGAGGTCAGGACCGACGGCTTAACGTGCTCACCGAGGCGCGGGGGTGGAGCACACCGCCAACTACACAACTTCGGGCAAATACTGAGAAAATCTTAACAGAAAACTCAATATCGATTTTTGAATTCGCCCAGGACTTCAATGTTAACCGCTAAACCAATGAGGCAGTTCTTTATCTTCAAAATTTATCTGAATTAATTAAAACTTCCATTAAAATCTTTGAGTAAAGCGTCGCGTTTTTCACAGGAGTCCCATATAAAATGAATAGAAAAGTAGGTCGTATGAATCGGCTTTTGAAAACAAAATGAAATCATTAAAAAGGCGTTAAATACGCCCTCCACTTGGACTTGTCACTTGAACAAATTGCTAAAAAAAATTATATTTCTTTGTTGTAACTTGTCTGTATTGACTCAAAATAAAATACGTGAACAAAAAAGTTTGTATCCCTTTTAATGAAAATTGCGCAGACGAATTTATCTATAGAAGAAGTACATAATGACACTATTTCTTATATCTCACTGTATCTTTCTCGTATCTTCTTACAAAAATACATTAAATCGATAAAAAAAAAATTATACACCCACGCATACAGAGTACATATGCGTACCTGTCAACCGTTGACAGTTATGTCAAACGCCATAAGGTTGCATTAAAAAAGTTTGTATTGTCAAAAGCACAAAGGAGGTTACATAAGAAAAGTAACTAAGGTGGTTAAATTTCTGATGTCCTACGTAACTTTATTTTTTCTTTCATAAGAACCTTCTCCTGAGTACAACATATAGAAAAACAAAAGAATTATCGAAATTGGTACAGCCGTGCGCACGTGACGCAGTGACATTTCTCTATGTCACGGCGTCTATATTGACACTTTTGATATGTATAGTAAGAATTTGAAAATATTACTATATATTGTATAGTATTTTGTGCCATTTGTTCAGTGGTTCCAGTTCTCTGTGATTCCCTTCGTTCCGTGCCGCCTCTATCGAGCGACAGTTACATAACACTGCGGCACTGAGACCTCCTCCAGCCCTTGAAGGCCTCGTTGGCGTAATGGTGTCAGTAGTACCCTAGAAGAACGCCAGGGTTCGATTCCCGAAAAGGCTAGCTCAGAAAATTGCATTTATCTTTAATATCTTCAAATAAATTGTGTTCCGTTACAATGTTGTGTAGAAACCATTAGGTAAATTACCCCGCTTCCATCTTAGACTGTATCATCACTTACTATTAGGTAGGATTACTATCAACTGCAAACCTTTCTATATTTAATAAATGAGGCGTAACTGTGTTATGGACACGGCCGTTTGTTGTACGTGAATCCGTCTCGTAACTAGGCTTTCCCCTCCGCCACGTGCGATGTGTTACAGTCCTTACTTAGCGTAACAAATTCTATGATCTTTTAGCTATTCACTGGTGTAATTGAATTTTGGATGGCGGTGATAGTTATGTAGCTACAATACGAAACTGTATCTCCTGGTTTTATTATCATTCGATTTTTTGAATTGCCTCCCTATGGATGCGATTTCAAAAGCATATTCACGTAAAAAAAAAATGTTTTTACCCAAATTCATAATATTTCAATTGCAATATTTCCAAAAACATTCAATTAATAAGGGGAAGGCTTATCGACTGTGACTTTAGTATTAATCCTGAGTTTTCGAAACAAAAATTCACTAATTTTAGATTTAGACACTGTTACTTCTATAGAAGTATTTAATCTATACTTGTAAGCAATATAAATAAAATTTGTTTACAAATTAATCCCAAACTTATCCTATATCTTATGTAGAAACAAACCCAGCATGAAATTTAAAAAAAAACATAAAAAATCGTGTCAGTAGTTTCGGAAAATCTCGCGATCCAACAATGTGACAGAGAATTTTTGTTATACACGTAATATAAATTTTATATACGCAACATAAACACCTGCTATAAAGCTAGTATTATATTATATACAAAATCCGTGTGTAATAGTCTGTGGAACGCTGGCGCCATCTGTGTATCGGCGTGAGGGCAGAGTCAATAAGTGGCAGTCCGGCGCGTCTCTCGGCAGTTCTCGAGTGGCGGTCGGCCGGAGTGGTCGACTATTGAAACTGTCGCGTTCCTAGCTATTATTGTTAATGAGTTTGTGTAAATTAAAATCGGGAACATTAAGTGATTGAACATGAAATAATGGATCCCAATAATGACTATGTCGGCGGAGAATCCTATGCCCCTGTGCTTTATCCTTCTCCGCTTCTCTCTTATTCTCCGACATATACTTAATGTTAACGCCTAGAGTAAAGTAAATGTTATGTTATATACGTAATGTTAACGTCTGGCGTAAATGTGTATTTGCATTATTTATATAAGTATCACTAATGTCTGTTGTAATTGTTTGTATAGTCAATTAGGTGATGTTGGCGCATATAATCTTTTTATTACGGTCGAAGTTCGACTACCAGACGACCTCCAGTACTTATTGATGCTTACTCGACTGTTTACGTTTGCGTTGCTACGATACTGCTTCAAAATAATTTATGAATCGCCGTGTGGCCAATTTAGTCTATTTAGTGAGCGTTATTTCATTTGCGCCATGGCCTAAATTGAATAAATGATTTCTAAACGTCGGGACGAACATGAAATGTTTGACAGGTAGGGGTGGTTTTCGAAATGGTTGTTTTAACTGTATTCCAAGTATATTTTTTCATATTACATACATACTACACTGAAACAGAAAATATGATAATTTAATTACATACACACACACACACACATACACACATACATACATACACACACACAATCACTAATATTAATACCTCTGCCATCTATCTCATGTTTTAGTTTTAAATTAAGTTTTCATTATTAATTTTTCCTTAAATAACTATACTAGGCGTAGAATAAATTGTAAACTTGGGAAGACACTGACCCCTAAGTCACGGGCTTACCTAGTTTAGGGGTCCAGGGTATTTTAATTCTGTATCATTCTTTTTATGCCCAAATAAATAAAGTTATTATTATTATTATTATTATATCTATCATCCTTTGAAACTTCCACAAATAATTCAAAACCAAATTTAGCCAAATCAGTCCAGCCGCTCTCTTGTTTTAGTGAGACTAATGGTGCTGCCACACAGCTCTATATCAATATTTATAAACATTAGTAAACATTTTCTAACAAAGATTTGATCACAATGTTAAAACATCTTTTCATGTTAGGTAATGTTAGTAAACGTTTCTAAACAAATTTGTTACTAAACTGCTAGCGGATGTAACAATTTCTAACATAATGTAACATTTGAAAATTTTTAAAAAGCAATTGATTTTTGTTGCTGTATATATATTTTACTTGATGATATCAGTAATAAGGTCGGACTAAAAGTTACGTCGAGCTGCCTCGTAAGTGCATGCTCAGTTCAGACATCATCACACAAGTTAAATATACTTGGCAGCGGCTTGTACAGCTTCCTTTCTCGGATCCAGTTGCTTTAAGCAAATATAATCACGTTTTAGAGCTTCGTTCCATGCTCAAGTGGCTTTACATCTGACATTATCAAAATATTTCACTTCTTACTTGAATATAAAAATAAGATTTAGATTAAAACACTAGCTGAAACCCGCGACTTCGTCTGCGTGGACTGAATTTTGTTGACCCCGCTGGTGCAGTGACGCGAGCATTCGCTTTGCTAGCGGAGGCCCCGATCGATCCCGGGTAGGACGAATTTAAAAAATTGTATTTTCTAATTTGTCTAAGTCTGGAATGGTGGGAGGCTTCATCCGTGGCTAGTTACCACCCTACCAGCAAAAAAGTACCGCCAAACAAATAGATTTGTGTTCCGGTACGATGCTGTGTAGAAACCCTAAGGGGTATGTCGCCTCTTGCCAAATTAGCGTGCTTCCATCTTAGACTGTATCGTTACTTAACAACAGGTGAGATCACCTAGCGCTTATCTGTCAGCAATATAAAAAAAGGCAAATTGTTTTACAAATAGTCCTTTTTCAGGCTCTAGATTACTGGTGTACCAAATTTAATTGATATTTTTAAGTGGTTATGGTGTGAAATGGCGACAGAGTTGACTTCGCATTCATAATATACCTTTTAGTGAGTATTGTTACTTTACACCATATTTATTATTGCACTACGATCAAATCAAATCAAAACATATATTCGCTGAATATGATAAACATAGTCCTCATATTCTACTTATTTAAGTTTGAGAAATTACAGGTTTTAGTAAGTCTAAGGCAGTTAACATAATGACAGTTCACTGCGTAGATATATTAGAAAACTTGTTGTATGTACATAAAAACATTGACTCTTTTAATAAAAAGAGTGAATGTACATCATATAACTTGCGAAACCAAAACAAACTTGTCATAAATTCTAGTAGGCTGCATAAGATTAACAACTCATTTAAGGGTAACTGTATACGTTTCTATAATAAACTCCCACAAGACGTTCTAAAGATGTCAATTAATAAATTCAAAGTCTTTGTTAAAAGAAAGTTGATAGAAAAATCGTATTATAAGTTGCAAGATTACCTAGACGATAGAAACGCTTGGGAGTGAACAAATTGCTCTAATTTTAATTAAAATATAGTAAACTAATTTGTTATTGTAATGATGATGGTAAAAAAAAAAACCCGACTGAGTTTGTTGTGGGTTCTTCTCGGATCAGGGCGCGAAGGAACCCTCGTAACTTTAGATTTTAAGCCGATCTTGAGTTCCATCATCAGACGTATATTAGAATCAGAGTGTGGAACTTGAATAAAGATATTTTTGATTTGATTTAAGGAAAGCCATTTTTATTTTTTTAATACAATTTTATTACAATTAAAATAACATTCGTCGTCGTACTACTATTAAATTATGTTATCAACGTGAACTGATATGTAACATTACATTACCTCTTATTAAATATAGTTACTTATTATTACTTATTGCTAATTTCCCTTTAAATAGCTATCCACGGAGTAGAAAGTTTTATTGGTTAGAAAAGAGTTGACAGAATTTTTAAATTTTATACAATTTTTAAATCGTGAGGTAATTTATTAAAAATCTTAATATCCATCACGCAAACACTTTTTTATTAAAAAAAGACCTTTTATGATCGGGATATCGGAATCTGTCTTTACAACGTTCCCCCTAAAGCCTTCCGAAAAGGTTTTCATTATTTTTTTTTTAAATAATGCTAATTCATATATATATAAAGACGGGACAGTCAGAATGTTTAATTTTTTAAAGTACGGCTTGCGACTTTCGCTTTTTTTAATTCCAAATCGTAAAAACTTTCCTCATTGATCTAGTGGTTAGCATCTTCGACTACAGACATGAGGTCCTTGGTTCGAGTCCCGGGTCGGGCCAGTTCGAAATTGATATTGAGTTTTCTATTAAGATTTTCTCAGTATTTGCCCGAAGTTGGGAAGTTGGCGGTGTGATCCACCCACATGCCTCGGAGAGAACGTTAAGCCGTCGGTCATCGGACTATGAGAGTGAAGGAATAGAGAGTGCACTTGTGTACTGCCTGCCAATCCGCAAGTGCCAATCCGCAGTGGAGCAGCGTGGAGGGTTTATGCTCTAAAAACCCTTTCTCATATGAGTGAGGAGGCCTGTGCCCAGCAGTGGGACGTTAATGGGCTGTTACTTACTTTTACTTTTTTAAGAACTTTCCTCAGAGATGGTCTTATTCGTGAGGCAGTGGCATTTAACGAATCGAAGCGATTCATATGGAATTGTTTGCTGACCTCAGCTCCGACTGAAGTTTTCCGTTTTCATCATTGTGTAGGTATTAAATGATTAATTAACAATATTTTTTAAAGATTTAAATTTCCAATGCCCCCACACTGCCTTTTGGGAGTGGAACTTTAAAGAATTCGCTGTTGATAAATAACAACATATTTTGTTAATGTTTCATGCTTGTAAGAAATATAGACTGATATATACAATTTTTTTTTAATTTTTAATGCCCCATGGGAGTGAAATTTCCTAAAATTTGCTTTTCTTAGTTTCCATTGCGTCAAAAAAAATTCTGACCAAGTTTTACATGCCATAAAAGATGGTATTTTCTTGCCCTTATCCCACTAGGTGGGGTCGGCACAACATGTTTCCTTTCGCCACTTCACTCTATCCGCTGTCATTTCTACATTCACACCCTTAATACACATATCCTCTTTCACACAATTCATCCACACTTTTTTTGGTCGCCCTCTCCCGGCCCTGCCGCTTACCATCATATTTAGAACCCTCTTACATACATGGCTATCCTCCCTTCTCATTACATGTCCATACCAGGCTAACCTTCCACTCCTTAACTTCTCGGTCACTGGTGCTACTTTCACACTTCCTCTAATATACTCATTCTTAATCTTATCCAATTTTGTCACTCCACACATCCATCTCAACATTCGCATCTCCGCTGCATGCAATTTCCTTTCATTCTCCCCTTTGGTGGCCCAGCACTCTGATCCATACAGGATGACAGGTCTTACGATCGTCTTATAAATCTTCCCCTTTAGTTTAAGGGGCATTCTGGCATCGCAAATTGTTCCCGAGACCTGCCTCCACTTCATCCAACCTGCATTTATCCTGCTAGTAACATCTCGGTCAATGCCGCCGTCGTTTTGGAAGATAGAGCCGAGGTAACGGAAATCGGAGCAGACTCGAAGGGAAACACCATCTAAGACAATCGAAGAAAAACTGAATGGATCCCCGAAATCACAGAACAGATGAGAACATGCCATAAAAGATATAGTTTGTAAATATGAAGTTTGAATTTTTTTTAATGGGAAAGTTTTTTTTTTTTTTAAATTAAAATCCCCGCAACGCCCCTTACGGGTGGAATTTCGTAAAATCCGTTCTCAGCTGACCCCCATTCGTCAAAAGGAGTAATCCTACCAAATTTCGAGTATCTACGCCTTATGGTTCCAGAGATATCGTGATGAGTCAATAGATATTTGGATATCTCTTTTATATACATAGACGAGTATTACTAACGTGCTGATTTTGCTAACGAATGAGCCAATGTTTTTCAAATTCAAAAATACTTTATTCAAGTAGGCTTTCAATGTACGACTGGTGATGATATTAAAGAACGACGTACAATCTAAAGTTACGAGGGTTCCATGCGTCCTGTTCTGCGAAGAGCCCACAACACACTCAACTGTGAGTCACTTCTTTCTCACTATCATTACAATATATATTATTAATTTATTCTGTATCTATATCTGTATCTTTTATCTTCTAAATAGTCCTACAAGTTGTAGAAAGATTTCTCAATTAGTTTCTTTTAATAAAATATTTCAATTAAGTGACATGTAGCTTCTTCTGGTAAAAAAAAGTAAGTAGCAGCCTATTAATGTCCCACTACTGGGCACAGGCCTCCTCACTCCGAGGAGCGAGGGTTTTTAGAGCATAGACCCACCAGGCTGCTCCACTGCGGATTAGCAGGCATAGTACACAAGTGCACTCTCTATTCCTTCCCTGAAACGGAGATCAGGCACACCGACCGACGGCTTAACGTGCTCTCCGAGGTACGAGGGTGGATCACACCGCCAACATCCCAACTTCGGGCAAATATTGAGAAACTCTTAAATAGAAAACGCGGGACTCGAACCCAGGACCTCATGTCTGTAGTCGAACATGCTAACCACTAGACCAATGAGGCAGTTTTTCTTCTGCTAGTTTGTTATTAAAACGGTTATCCTTTAATGACTTATTAATTTTATGTAGCCCAGTAGAATTTACAGCAATTTTTGATTACGAGGGTAAATTTTTTTGCGTTACGAAGATGTGCAGCGTTTTCTATCCAAATTCGTTTGGAGGTTAGGTAGCTTTGTTATCTACAAATAACATGTGGCATTTTAATTTGCCACACGTCATTTAATATACATATTCAAAAACAGAATTTAATTAATGACACTTTTAATATTTTAATGAGTTTCCCTCCCTTTTTTTTACGTTATGAAAGAAATGTTGCTTGAATAAAGAAATTGATTATGTTTATAATTATTACAGCAGTTTAAATCAAAATATATCTAGCTATGGATATATTTTTAGACTTTTATAGGTCCAAGCGTGTCGCAGTTGACATGCGCGAGCAATGAAGTCTGGCGCCGTCCGGGCGCGACGTCGTTCTATTATTGCAGTTTATTCACCTACCCTCAGCCGTGTAAACAGTTTCCAGATTGACATTAATGCGCTGACTTTTATTGTATTGATTTTATGAAGCGCCATTGTTAGCTCGCCACTCACCATATCTTAATATACGTTGACGAACGATGGGAAAAGCGATTCATTATTTCGTAGCATACGATATAATAATTACAAAATCTTTTGGAGGAAATCGTTTCAACAATCACCAGCAGACGCTCAATTATCGAAATTCAACAATAATTTATTTAAATTACAATTTTGAACATATAAAGTTCTTTTGTCAGAGACTCCGTTTGAACAAACTAATATTTAAGTCTTGTTTATATTTATACAAATCTAAAACTTTAGACGTGAGAATTTTAATTGGCATTGAAACATTAATACAGATAATTTATTAAAATCTCAATTGACGAATTGTAAATAATGCAACGTGTTTTCTTCGTCAATAATACAAATTATTAACTAAATTTTGTTTTTGAATTTAAAATGTTATTTAAAATGTTAGTGGCAAATTAAATTGCCACATGTTATTTGTAAACATTAAAACTACCTAATCTTCAAACTAATTAGCAACGCTGCACATGTTTGTGACGTTCATCGCTAGTTTCATCTGTAAAAATTTTACCCTCATGCGCCTAAAGAACGTTTCACTTTAAAAATAATCTGTGGAACTTGATATAACATATTTCGATAACTTCGTTAATGATGCAAAACTTCACAGTAAGCAAAGTTTTTTTGTAACTCTTTTCCTAAAATCGTTTGCTAAATTATTTTTGTGTCGTCCTTAATCCGGATAAGCTTCGTATGAAAGAAATTCGTACAAAAATTAACAAAGTCACGTACTAATGTAACCTCCTTAGTGCTTTTGACATGTAAACTTTTTTAATGTCACCTTATGACGTTTGACATAACTGTCAGCGATTGACAGACACGCTTATATATATTCGTTATGTATTTAATATACGCGTATTTTATTAAATACTAGCACACCCGACAGACTTCGTTCTGTTAAAATAATTTGGAATATGGCTAAATATCTTTAGCTCTTACATTTTTGTGACTATTCAATTGATTTTGAACTTCCTGCAGCGATAATGAAGTGCCAATTGACAGTGAGTACTTGTAATTTATTATGTACTTTATTGAATTGCAATAAAGGTCAAAATGACTCTATATTTCAGTTACAAAACGTTTGTATGGCAAACAGAAAAGGGATGTTTTTAGGATTTTCCTCTACAATTATTCGAATTTTTCTCGGCGAAAAAACCATCCTTGGACTTCAACGAACATTAAAAAAAAGAATTGTCAAAATTGACCCATTTTGCGATTAATTTTTTGTATTAAATAAATACTAAACAAAACACAATCGATTAAATCGACACACAGAATCTTTTTTGTTTTGAAACAAAAGATAGCTTCCTTTACATAACCTATGAAAGATGAATAATTTTTAAACAAAAGATAGTAGCATAAATGAATGGCACATTTACAAAACCTAGAAATGAATTTACAAAACCGTTGCTATAGACAACGGTCTAATAATTCCACGCATCTACCCACGCATCCACAACCTTGTGGATGCGTGGGTAGATGCGTGGGAGTGCGTGGGTGGATGTGTGGGAGTGCGTGGGTGAATGCGCGGGAGGGTGTGTGGAAACGCGTTTATAAGCATCGAAGTGACGTTAGACATTTTGCCGGTCTTTGTGCGCTTCGTAGCAGAAACAAATGACTATCCACATAAATTTGAAACAAAATGGTAAAGGGTTGATGGAATTCAAAAAATGAATAGCTTAAAACCTTCTACAACTAATTCCGCGTCGAATGGCCATGGTCTCATGCCGATCGGTCCAGTAGTTTTCAAGTTTATCGATAACAAAGAAAAAAAAAGTTATTGTCCACTAGTTATATATAATTGTGCGAAATGTCTTACTCCTCCGTCCGCGCAATATTTATAGTTTTATAAGACACTCTTCAATAAATAGAAATTTCCTTATTCGAGGGAATATAAAACCGCAAGAAAATCCAAGTGGCAGTTATTGAATTTATTGCAAATCGAGAGACAGGCGCTGCAGAGGATTTGTTTTTATAATTTATTAAACATTTAGTGTACTCCGCGTAGTTTCTTTTTATACTAGACTATGATCACACCTGATGGTGAGTGTTGATACAGTCTAAGATGGAAGCGCGTTTATCTGGTAAGAGATGAACTAGCTCTTGTGGTTTCTACACAGCATCATAGCGGAACACAAATCTTTTTGCTTGGCGGCACGTCTTTGCTGGTAGGGTGCTAACTAGCCACAGCCGAAGCCTTCCAGTTCAGACTCAGACAAATTAGAAAATACAATTCCTATTATTAAAAAACCCGGGGCCTCTGCTAGCAAAGCGATAAGAAGAAATCGATTTATATTTGAATACGACTTCTTATAGAAGATTTGATGGCTGTACTGTTTTCTAACAAGTAAAAGTCTGATAAAGAAGTAATAAATGATTGTATTGAAGAAGCTGGTTTAGGTTTACTTGAGCCCGCCAAGGCTCCAAGCCTCGAGGTAAATCATCGAAGAAACAGGTTAACTTTGGAATGCGGACCAATGTTGAAGGTATTGTTGTGATGAGTACAGAATTTTCTTAAATCAAATTGACAGAAGTCAATAAATATTAAGGCACAAAGGAGAACGATACATTCAGACAAATTTTGAAACTACAGTTGCATACGGTTGTAGATCAATAATGGTTTGGTCGGGCATTTGTTTGGGAAGGAGTCTGACTGCAGACCATTATATTAGAGAAGTTTTAGAAGAAAATGTCGTACCGTTTGCTTCACCAACCATATATCGGTGACGATTTTGTTTTTATGCAAGATAATGCTCGGCATACCTTACTGATATGAATATCACTGTTATGGAGTGGCCGGCGAGATCACCGGATATGAATCCGATAAAGCACGTTTGGGACTTGCTTAAAATGAAAGTTAAGTCCAGAATTCCAGCTCCTGCCAATGTGGGTGAACGGCGAATCGCCGTAGTAGAGGAATGGCTGAGACTATCCCAGGAGACCATCGATAACATCATTCTCAGTATGCCTAGACGGGTAGAAACTTCATTAAGAGCACGTGGAGGAAATACGCGATATTAATCGCCATTTTTCTAATTTAATTAATTGTTAGTTTAATATTAATTTTCACTTTTCCCGTTCACATAAAAAAGTTCAAAAATGTACCATTTTTCACAAATAGCCTTTACTCGCAAAATGTGTTCTTATTTTATCTCATTTTAATTAAAACGAATGAAACTCTAAATAACAAAAGAAGTGTAGTAAGTAAGTTTTAAAATAAAACCGTTTTTTTTTTAAATTATGGACTTTTTTTGTGTTCCGCTTGATATGCCGGTGTGTGTAGTTCCGATCAGAAATTGTTGCTTGTCAATGATAAATGTCAAATGAGTATAAAAAATGAAAAGTGCATGCGTACAAAGTACACATGTCAGAAGTGAAATTTTTTGGCAAGCTAATTTCTAAATCTTGTTTATATTTATACAAATCTAAAACAAAGATATGTTAGGAATTTAATGAATTTAATTGTCATTCAAATATCAAGTGTCGAAAATTATTATAAATTATACATTTAATTTTTTAACAACGACCACGAATAAATCTACTTTGTGAAGTAAGTGTACTGTAGCCCAGGGGTCGTCAAC
This sequence comes from Elymnias hypermnestra, assembly GCA_015832385.1. Classification (NCBI taxonomy): domain Eukaryota; kingdom Metazoa; phylum Arthropoda; class Insecta; order Lepidoptera; family Nymphalidae; genus Elymnias; species Elymnias hypermnestra. The sequence continues at coordinate 287,900 of JACTOM010000088.1, forward strand.
ATGCGGCTCGCGGACCCCTAATCTAATAAACAACGACACAGAAAAATCCACTATGATGGAATTGAACATTAAGCCATGGTTGGGCAACCTGCTGCCTGCGGGTTGCTAGTTGGCTACCCCTGATCTAATATACAGAATAAATACGAGAACGACACAGCATAAATCCACCCTCATGTAAGTGTACATTGACCCAGAGGTCGTCAACTCCTAGGTGATTATGCTCAGAAGACGAGAGTGGGACTGCTACGAAGCCTGGCGCAAATAGGAGAGACCGATAATATAAAACAGTATGTATACTTCTGTCTCATTCTTTCCCGGCTTCATGTCGTTTTCCGTTGCATACGACTTCAAATCGCAACGATTCTAAAGAAGTTTCACTTCAAAAAACAGAAATATTCGTGTAAATTCAATTTGAGTTTTGAACGATGGAACGAACATCAAATGTTTGACAGGTAAGTAACGTTTCTAACGGAAATTGTTTATTTAACTATATTGCGAGCATTTTATCATATTTACCCACCTTTTAAACGTTCCCTGGACTTCCACAAATAATACAGAAAACTCAATCCAGCCGCTGTCGAGTTTTTGCGAAACTAACAAACAACATTCAGAAAACTCATTAACTCACTTTTTGATCGCTGAGATCGGACTGTACTTGTTTTGATGAAATTTATATATTTTCTCTATAAACATTTTCTTATTGCTGACAAATTGGCGATAGACTGTAATCTCACCCGATGGTATGTGTAAGGTTCAATAATATTAATTTTAAATAGAATATTATTATTGTTTAACGATGCCGAAGAAGGTGAAAAAACGAGCTATAAATAAACAAGCTGAACCCGCGACTTCGTCTGCGTTGAATGTTTGTTTCATTGGTTTGAATGGGTAGTATTTTCATTAATTTAGGCAAATTGATTTACGAACAAAAAATATACGTATAAATACTTGAATGAGTTTTTGCTGTAAAGAGCTTATAGTCCTTTTGCAGGCTCTAGATTATTGCTGTACCAAATTTCAATCAATTTCGTAGAATCCGTTCTTAGCTGACCTCTACTCGGCAAAAGGAATATTCCTGCTCAATTTCAAGTCTCTACACTTTATGGCTCCAGAGTTTCTTGAGTCAATAGTTAACATCCCGCAACCTCCCTTGGGGGTGGAATTTAGAGAAGTCCTTTTTTAGCTGACCTCTTCTTGGCAAAAGGAATATTCCTACCAAATTTCAAGTCTCTACACTTTATGGCTCCAGAGTTTCGTGAGTCAATAGTTAACATCCCGCAACCTCCCTTGGGGGTGGAATTTAGAGAAGTCCTTTTTTAGCTGACCTCTTCTTGGCAAAAGGAATATTCCTACCAAATTTCAAGTCTCTACACTTTATGGCTCCAGAGTTTCGTGAGTCAATAGTTAACATCCCGCAACCTCCCTTGGGGGTGGAATTTAGAGAAGTCCTTTTTTAGCTGACCTCTTCTTGGCAAAAGGAATATTCCTACCAAATTTCAAGTCTCTACACTTTATGGCTCCAGAGTTTCGTGAGTCAATAGTTAACATCCCGCAACCTCCCTTGGGGGTGGAATTTAGAGAAGTCCTTTTTTAGCTGACCTCTTCTTGGCAAAAGGAATATTCCTACCAAATTTCAAGTCTCTACACTTTATGGCTCCAGAGTTTCGTGAGTCAATAGTTAACATCCCGCAACCTCCCTTGGGGGTGGAATTTAGAGAAGTCCTTTTTTAGCTGACCTCTTCTTGGCAAAAGGAATATTCCTACCAAATTTCAAGTCTCTACACTTTATGGCTCCAGAGTTTCGTGAGTCAATAGTTAACATCCCGCAACCTCCCTTGGGGGTGGAATTTAGAGAAGTCCTTTTTTAGCTGACCTCTTCTTGGCAAAAGGAATATTCCTACCAAATTTCAAGTCTCTACACTTTATGGCTCCAGAGTTTCGTGAGTCAATAGTTAACATCCCGCAACCTCCCTTGGGGGTGGAATTTAGAGAAGTCCTTTTTTAGCTGACCTCTTCTTGGCAAAAGGAATATTCCTACCAAATTTCAAGTCTCTACACTTTATGGCTCCAGAGTTTCGTGAGTCAATAGTTAACATCCCGCAACCTCCCTTGGGGGTGGAATTTAGAGAAGTCCTTTTTTAGCTGACCTCTTCTTGGCAAAAGGAATATTCCTACCAAATTTCAAGTCTCTACACTTTATGGCTCCAGAGTTTCGTGAGTCAATAGTTAACATCCCGCAACCTCCCTTGGGGGTGGAATTTAGAGAAGTCCTTTTTTAGCTGACCNCGTCGGACTATGTGCCCCGCCCATTGCCACTTCAGGTTCGCGATTCGTAGGGCTATGTCGGTGACTTTGGTTCTGCTACGGATCTCCTCATTTCTGATTTGATCGCGTAGAGAAACTCCGAGCATAGCCCTCTCCATCGCACGCTGAGTGACTCTGAGCTTTCGAATAAGGCCCATAGTCAGCGACCACGTTTCCGATCCGTAGGTAAGCACCGGCAACACGCATTGTTCGACAACAGTAAGTACTTGTAATTTATTATGAACTTTATTGAATAGCAATAAAGGTCAAATTGACTCTACATATTAGTTACAAAGCGTTTGTATGGCAAACAGAAAAGGGATGTTTTTAGGACTTTCCTCTGCAAACATTCGAATTTTTCTCGCCGTAAAAACTATTCTTGGACTTCAACGAACATTAAAAAAAAGAATTGTCAAAATTGACCCAGGCGTTGTTGAGTTATGCGCTTACCAACACATTTTGCGATTCATTTTTTGTATTAAATAAATACTAAACAAAACACAATCGATTAAATGACACACAGAATCTTTTTTGTTTTGAAACAACAGATAGCGTAAATAAATGACATCTTTACATAACCTATGAAAGATTGCTATAGACAACGGTGTAATAATTCATGTCACAACCTTGTGGATGCGTGGGTAGATGCGTGGGAGTGCGTGGGTGGATGCGTGGGAGTGCGTGGGTGGATGTGTGGGAGAGCGCGTGGGTGAATGCGCGGGAGGGTGTGTGGAAACGCGTTCATAAGCATTGAAGTGACGTTAGACATTTTGCCGGTCTTTGTGCGCTTCGTAGCAGATACAAATGAATATCCACATAAATTTGAAAAAAAATTGTAAAGGATTGATGGACTTCAAAAAATGAATATCCTAAGACCTTCTACAATTAATTCCGCGTCGAATGGTCATGGTTTTATGCCGATCGGTCCAGTAGTTTCAAGTTTATCGGTAACAAAGAAAGAAAAGTTGCTGTTATATATATAGATTTCATAAATATTCTTCTACATCGTAAAAGTACTTGCCAGTAACCAATTTTTAATCTTATTTTTGAATGTAATTTCCCGTTGTAATTCATTAAATAATTTGAGCGCCATAAAGTATGACTTTTCCTGTATGTACTTTTACTAAGTAAATATATTTTCCTAAATATGTCCAACCTAGGACATCTTAACTAAGCGTGTATTCTCACCATTGCGCCAACGAGATCCAAAACACGATTATTAACAGAAAATACAATCTTGAAAGCGAAATATTAATGAGATTTCATGTTGAAACTTTTAAATTACCGTTGAAATATCGTACCGTGATAATTATGAATTTCTCGTAGCGTTGAACTCAACGCAGCTCTTCAATATTTTATTTGTTAAATTCACATTAGATGCGGGGACTTTGAGTAGTACTCATAATTTATGCGAATCATAATTTTTTTATTTGTCACTGTGTATAATCCACAAGCAGTGTGCGTACTTTTAACGCATTTCAGTCTTTCTTTAAAAAAATATTACTGTCTGTAGCCACTATCATGTATTGTAAACACAAAAATAAAGCATTCTTTCTACATTTTTATAGAAGGCACTTAGGGCCGAAAGGATCGGGAAAAACTCCACCGACACCGACTCCAAATATAACAGTACGAAGAACAATATAAAAGAATATGCAATTATTTCTTACTTTTTAATATATTTGTAAGTTTGTTTTGAAGGCGGTTCTTTTTTGGTAAATTATTAGTGAATCTGAAGTAAACGTGTTGCAATGCAGCAACAAACGTAAGCTCATTGCTATTTGATTACAGACACTTATATTTTCTGCCATAAACCGCACCCTTACTGTAAGCGGTTGAGGAGATCTATTGATCTTCATATTTAACTACGACTAGCACTTGACCATACCAAAGTTACGGTAGGCAACTCAAATATCTGGATAGCCTATAGAAGATTCTGTCGGGTATCGTTCATTTGCTCCTAAAAATGGAAGAGTTCCGTCACTTTGTCATGGATTCCATCATCAGAACCTAACCAAACTCACAAAACAACCCTAGTAGTATATCCTTTCTAATAAAAAAAGAACCATCGGAATCGGTTGGTGTGATCTTGAGTTATTCGTCCATTTGTCGCGCACATGCTTACGCAAATTTAACACTTATCCGGTTTTATCATGGATGCCATCATCAAATGGGATCCTATGACGAGCACCACCTTTCATTAAAAAAAAATCATTAAGATCGGTCCACCCAGTCGGGAGATATGAGGTAACAAACATTAAAAAAAATACAGACGAATTGATAACCTCCTCCTTTTTTTGAAGTCGGTTAATAATCTATCTAGAGTCAATTTGACCTTTATTGCTATTCAATAAAGTTCATAATAAATTACAAGTACTCACTGTTGTCTAAGCAATGTAGGCGTTTTCCTCAACGTCAAAAAGTCAATTTGCACTTTATTGCCGCTGCACAAAGTTCAAAATCAATTGAATAGTCATAGAATGTAAGATATAGATATTTAGTACTGCGGTATTTCGAAAAACATTCGTAAAACTGAGATCTCCCACATTGCAAATCTTTTTGACTGTCTGTCTGTTGAGTCTGCTGGTATGAAATTAAGTTGGATATTGAATCCAAAGCTCGCTTGCTTCTACTATGTAACTAAGCAACGAGTTGTTTACTCATTTATTTAAAACAACTTACAAACACAAACTATACAATAGCCTAAAAATAAGTAATAACGAAACTTTTTAAAATATTTTAAATAAATTAAGGAAAATATGTTCCAAAGAATCGGAAAACAGAATTGAGTGAATTACAAATTTTGATGAAGCAGCAATACAAATTGACATATAAAAGAATGCCAATGCGTAGAAAATTTTAAATATGCGCACTATATTACGCATGTATTTAATTGGAAGGCAATGTGGTACTTTTCTCATTCAAAATTGCGCCTAAAGTACGCACTTTCTTATTGCTTGGCATGCACTTCCTCTGTTAAGGGAACCGAGTGTCTATAGAGATTAAACCCACCACGCTGCTCCACAGCACATTGTCAGGTTACACATATCGTAGAATTGATCCTGATTTTCGTAAATCACAATTAGGTACATAAGCTTCAGTGCTCAAGATACGAACACGAAACTATTTACATATAGTGATAAAATGCTTATAGTGAGTTATCCTTTATCGATAGATATATGCTGTCGAAGACTTTTTAGTAGATCTATAAAAGACGAATAACCCTACCATACATTGTTTTGTTATACCTCGAAAGGATTGGGCAGCGTTTTCGATTATAGCTGCCTGACTGAAGTTACTACTGTAACGTTACCATCACGTTTTGATATATAACGATTTGTAGCTTTCGATATAAAATATTTTTTGCTCGTTATCTTTTTTGATCGTGTGCCTTCGAGTGGAGTGCTAAAGACTAACATCAACGATTCCAATTATTCCTACGAAGCCTCACAACTCAAGCAGGAATGGGATTCAGCTTCCGCTCTAATGAGGCAAGTCGGTAAGGGGAAATTCACTGCCTCATTCCTTCATAATAATTTCTGCTTTTGCTAATCATGGAATATACAAATTACATTAATGTCTATGAAAAAATAATTAAAGTTGCGAGGGTCTGTTTTCAGAAAAACCTATGACAATTTCAGCTGGATATCTTTATCATCATCTATTTTATAATGTAATTTCAATTTATTAAATTTTCAGTCCCTTCCAAAAGGTTTTATCGTCTTAATAATCCTGATTATATTTTGAATAAGCATGGGAGTTGCTTTTTTTCAATAACTGTACCTCTATCGTTGTTATAGCTACAATAACTGTTATTTTATTACGTTATTTGTTACTGAAAAGTTATTTTTTCCGGACTAGACTACATATTGCAACTGTTAATAAATTAATGGGTTTCGTGAAATAAAGTTTTAAAGTTATCATAAAAACCAAAAGGAACATGCGTTACTTTTCAGCTCATTATGAAACCTACGATATACTTTCATAATGTAGTACCCAAGCAAGTAACGAATAAAATACGTTATTTCTAGTTTACTCTTTTACGAAAAAAGTGCTGTAAATTCTAGTAGGCTACATAAAATTGACAAGTCATTGAAGGGTAACTGTATACGTTTCTATAACAAACTCCCAGAAGAAGTTACAAAGATGTCTCTGAGTAAATTTAAATCTTTCAGTAAAAGTAAGCTAATTGAGAAATCATTCTGTATAGAATAATTAGAAGACAAAAGGACGTGGGAGTGAATGATTTGCTCTATATAGATATAGAATAAGTTTTAAATATACACATATTGTTATGATGATAAAAAAAAAACGTACACACAACTGAGTTTGTTATGGGCTCTTTTCAGATCAGGGCGCGAAGGAACCCTTGTAACTTTAGATTGTAAGAAAATCTTTAACATTATCATCAGTCATTCATTTAAATAATATACCAAAAAAACCCCTAGATTTGACGATTCAAAAGTGCTGTAATAGGCGTACTTGAATAAATATATTTTGACTTTTGACTTTGACTATTATATATTACATTTATTATTTACCTTGCTACTCAACTCTCTTAATATATATCAAATATCGCGTTACTGTCTATCTATATCACACTTTCACAATCGAAATTGTAAAAATACTCGCTCAATTTGAAAATAATGACAATAACTTAATAACCCTACGTTGGATTTAAGTTAAATTCGTTACTGTTATTTTATCAGTAAAGTAGCAAATAACGATTGCGTTAGTTATTTGTCCCATGCTTAGTTTTTTGACTAGCAATGTGCAATTTTGTATCACGATTACAAAATATTGGATGGGGATAGGATGAAACTACTTAACTTTAATACAGCTATAGATATAGCAAATATACACAATAGATTACATAAAAAAATAGCCAATTTAAATAACAAACACCGTGACACGAAATTTTTATATAATACATTTTGAAATGATCTTTTTATCAAAGAAATCTGATGTTACGAGATTCAAACATGCAAACTCTGTTTTGTTATTGTAGAGATTGTTTCTAACAAAGGTATTTACCGACAATGCCGCTGTTATTAATTCTAAAATGTACTGTAAATTGAACTAATAGTTAGAAAGTTGAAGGGGTCTGGAGCGCTGAAGATAACTTTATAACAATAGCCAGATTCAACGAGCTGCGGGAACAATACGAGGACGCCCCAAGTTGTTTGCCAGCTTTTATAAAACAGGATTAATACACTCAATTTATAAATTATTACAAGTGTTTGCTGAGAATTACGTGGACTGTTCAAAACTAAAGGAGTTGATCATAAAACAAAGAGTTTCGTAGACTCTTCTTATACGAATCTTGGTCATGTTATTAGAAGTGAAAGCTTGGATGAACAATTGGTGGTTTCCTGTGGCCAATGGCCTACAAGATAGACAGATATGATCACTCTCTTAGCCGGTCCCTTATATATGGTTTGTAATCAGTGTTAGTGTAACATCTAGAGTGGATGATTTGTTTCCAACGGTTTCCGTCAGGAACCTCTTTTCTACCGTGTAATTATTGGAGGACGACAAGTTTATTATGTGGTCGGTCCAAAAAAAGTGCGCCTTGGTACAATGCACAAGAAATGCCACAAATTGAGAGGAATATCTCAAAAGAAGCAAGCCAATGACCATTCATGACAACTCCGTCAGGAATGCACGACTAATTTGTTCCTGTAGCATCACCCATTTCGATCCCGCTCATCTAGGGTCAGAGCACTGCATCATGATAACCCAGTAGTAAGAGGCGTGTATAAATATATATTGAATGACATTTTATATATCCATCATTATATGAAGTTATATAGAAAAAGGAGCGAAACACAACTTTACATACATAAATAGCATCACGCCTCATTCCCTTCGGGGTTGGCAGAGACCACGTCCTTCAACTTGCCACGATCCTTGCATATCTCCTTCGCTTCTTCCATTCTCATTAAACCTTTCATACAAGTTCGTCGGTTTAGAGTACTTTTGACCTGGCCCTTATTTATAATGACCTGGGTTTGGTCCAGGAACGTTCGCCTTGGTCTTCCCCTTCCAACTTTCCCATTTTAGTTACTATATCTTCTTTTATACCACAACGTTCTCTTATCACACTATTTCTTACTCTGTCAACCAGTTTTAATCCTCTCATGCTTCTCAACGCTCTCATCTCTACCGCATTTATTTTACTTTTGTGATGAATTTTAATACAAGAAATACAAACAAACTTGTAATTCCATATTTTAGAGTGAAGAAGGTTCAGAAATCATTTATCAGATTCACTTCTGGGTTTGCCTCCATATAGTTTTAAGAAATACGTTAAAAACGTCCTATTACAAAGGCATATTGAAATATAGCAGTTGCACGCTAATGCTAAACATATTGTGACGTACAAAAACTATCACTTAAAGGAGTAACTTTTGAGTTTCTTGCTGGTTTCTTCTCAGCGGAATCAACTTTCCGAACCGGTGGTAAATTTGTTACCAATAGACAGACTACTGACGATTCAAAAGTGCTTTTTGAGTTGAATAAAGAATATTTTGGTTTGGTACCACTAAGTTTCTCTTTATAAAAAGAAACTTACGTGTTTGATTGCTCAATTTCAATGTATCTTTGTGCTTTTGGGAAAAGGAAGACATTATGCAGAAACTTGCACATTCTGGAAGTAATTCTTGGAAATGAGTAGCGTAGTGGAACAAAATGTGATTCTCCTCCTGCGAGTGTGGAGACCTGTGTCCAGCAAAGGGACGTTGATAGGTTTTATAGGCGAAAGAAGTAACTTTACTAAATTTAAAGTTAATCGCGACCATTTTTAAAGACATCGTTTTGAGCGAGTGGCTTTTGGCTGGTAGGGTGTAGATATTCTTTATTCAATTACGCTCAAAAAGCATTTTTGAAACCGCCAAGAAACTCAGCGGTTACTCCTTTAAATTAGTCTTGTTGGTTACAATGTGTTTAGCTTTTATGTGCAACTGGAGTCAAGTCTACACATTATCGTCGCTTAAATGATTTTGGCGTGTTTCTTAAATCCAAAACTGATTGTGAAATGCGTATGCTCGACCCGAAAAAGGATTTCCGAACCCACTTCCACTCAGGCCGGCCATTAGCTTAGTGTAAGATTAAAAAGCTTAAGTCTATTTAAATCTACAACGGGACGTCGAAGGAAAAGTTTCAGGGCATTTTAATTATCTTCCAAACTAAGACGAGCGAGAGCAGCTAACGATGATGTTTTTTTCCTTCACTTTGTGAAGTATTGATTGATTTTTAGAGGAGCAAGTTAATTCTATCTCCTTTATGGTAATTTATAACTTAATATATATTTCAACTACTTTGGGGTAATGCTGCTGATATGGAAGCAACATTTGTACTGTAGAAAAGGGCATTTTGAGTAATTGTTGTACGTTCGTAAAAATATTGACACTTTTACTATGAAAAGTGAATGCACCTCATTGTACTTAATAGATAGAAGTAAAAATATTAAGAATGAAGCTTTGAAAAGGAAAGGAATGAAAGTAAACAAAACGACAGTTATGCTTTTTGAAAGAGATGAATCTATGATGGATGGCAATATTTTGATAGATGGGGAACAAGTGGAAGAGGTGAAAGAATTTGTATACTTGGGATCTAAATTTACAAAAGATGGAACATGTGAAAGTAATATTGAAAGGAGAGTGAATGCAGGGAATATGGTAAATGGTGCTCTGCATGCTTTTATGAATAGCCAGATGGTGTCTCAAAGGGCTAGACTGGCAGTGCATGCTGGAGTGTTGGTGCCAACACTTATGTATGGTAGTGAAAGTTGGGTATGGCAGAAGAATCACAAAAGTAAAATAAATGCGGTAGAGATGAGAGCGTTGAGAAGCATGAGTGGATTAAAACTGAGTGACAGAGTGAGAAATAGTGTGATAAGAGAACGTTGTGGTATAAAAGAAGAC
>JACTOM010000088.1:299287-328069 GCA_015832385.1 Elymnias hypermnestra
TATACGCAGTGAACTGTCATTATGTTAACTGCCTTGAATTTGTTTCTTAGCGACTCTCTTGGACCCATATTGTAAATCGCACGAACGGCCCTTTTCTGCAGCACAAATATTGCATCTATATCAGCAGCATTACCCCAAAGTAGAATACCGTATGACATAATGCTGTGAAAATAGCTGAAATATACCAGTCTGGCAGTATCAACATCTGTCAGACGACGAATTCTTTTAACTGCGTAAGCCGCAGAGCTGAGCCTGTTCGATAGACCACTTATATGGGGCCCCCACTGTAATCTGTTATCTAACGTAATGCCTAAGAAAACGGTACTGTCTACAAGGTCTAGTTCCTCATTATTAAGTTTAACAATGGTTTGCATTTGTTTAACATTAGGCAGACTAAATTTAATACATTTTGTTTTATTTGCGTTGAGCAATAAATTATTAGCTTCAAACCATTGTACCACTTTATTGAGAGAGCTGTTTACGTCGTCATAATTTGTTTGTCGCCTATTAATCTTAAACAACAGCGAAGTATCATCAGCAAACAGAACAATCTCATGATCACCCTTAACAAAGTAAGGAAGGTCATTGATATAAATGAGGAACAGAAATGGTCCTAGTATGGAACCCTGTGGGACTCCCATTTTTGTCACAGACCCCGCAGAAAGCTTGCCATTGACACAGACCTTTTGCGTTCTATTGGTAAAATATGGACTCATCAGGTCTAATGCTGTGCTCGCGAGGCCATAGTGTCGCAATTTCCCGATCAGGGTTTCATACTGAACATCTATGTCCATCTATGTACCAAATTTCATTTCAAACAGTTCTGTTGTGTTATGGTGAAGGCGACAGAATGAGGTACTGTCGTATTTATAATATTAGTAAGGATTGCAATTTTACACTCTTGAGGATAAGTTTAAGTTTAAGTCTTAAGGTTGTAAGTTTCAACTTCTACAACCCTTTTTTTCAAATTAGAAAGTAGCCTATGTCCTTTCGCAGGCTCTACACTCAATGTACCAAATTTCATGTAAATTGGTTCAGTAGCACCTGGACTAGGGATCCGGCTGAAAACCAGCGCTACATGGCCTGAAAATTATGTTGCATAAATGCTGAGCTGGGTCCATTTTCTAGGTTATTCTAGGCTTTTGCCACAATGTATAAATAAAGACATTTTTCTTTCTTTTTTTGACAGACAGAAAGAGTTAATTTCGCATTTATAACATTAGGTACAATTGTTATTTTACATCCTTGAGGTTGTAAGTTTCAACTTTTATAACCCTTTATACCCAGCTTATATAATTTCTTAGGCTCTAAACTATCTGTGTACCAAATTTCATTTAAATTTACAATTATAGTAAGGATTTCGGTATCATTAACTATAATTAACTAACTGAAAATGAGCGAGGAGTTGCTGATTATTCCAAATGCAAGCTGTCTGTTACGTTATCTCCTAGGAACACTGACCCGAGGGATTACGCTGAGTAAAGTCAGATACAGCGAGAATTTAACATGCTAATGTAAAACCGAATCAATTGAGGAATTGTTTCGTTTTCAAAAACTGCAGACACATCGTCGAGCTTCCCAGACACAACTACTGAACCGATTTAAATGAAATTTTAGTACACAGCTAGTCTAGAACCTGAGAAAGGATATTGACGTAAATAACGTAGACTCCAACTAACTAGTTTCTCAGTATATCCGGTAAACGACCACTTGCTCGAAAAATATCCACCAGATTGTCTTGAAATTTAGCACATATTATCATTTTGCGACGTAATCTCTTACTAAGAACGTGTTTCCACATATTCCATTTGTCCAGACATTCGACATAATGTTCCTTTCGCGGCGTAAACTTGCACTGATGACGGGTTTTATCTTATTCCAATATATACGCGGGTAACATCGCGGGGAACAGCTATTTTGCAAATGATGATATTAGAGAAAGGTTAAGAATCTAAAGTGACGAGGGAAGAACTCACAATTAACTTAGTACGGTGTTACTTTTTATAGTCATGTCATGAAGACCGTGGATCCCAAAAGTATTTAAACGTTAAGAGGCAAGTTATTAATTTGATATGTTAAGAACAGTCCTTTTACAATCTGTTTGGAGAAAGATGTTTCTTCTCAGCGGTAACAACTTTCCGAACCGGCAGATTTATTGCCAACGGACAGACAATGCTTTAGAATATTAAAATATAGCTAGTACTTACTCTTCCGGCAAAGGTTCAGCGTCATCTTCCTGGCCAGGGGCGTTTACATGGTACACGCAGAAGTTTTGCAATAGAGCCCTCATGTCTACGTAGTCGAAGAATTTTAAGAAGCTGGTATCTGTGAAAAGTCAAGAAATGTTAGCCATACGTCTGATTCGCGAAGGTATCTATATATAAGAGATATCCAAATATCTATTGACTCATCACGATATCTTCGGGACCATGAGAGACTTGAAATTTGGTAGGAATATTCCTACGGATTTTACGAAATTCAACCCGCAAGTGGGGTTGCGGGGGTGTTAACTTTGACTCATCATGGTATCTTTGGAACCATACGGCGTTGAGACTTGAAATTTGGCAGGAATATTCCTTTTGCCGAGTAGACGACATGTTTCTTATTTGACAATTAATAAATTCAAAGTCCTTGTCAAAAGAAAGTTGATAGAAAAATTGTATTATAAGTTGATGATGGTAAAAAAAAATACCCGACTGAGTTTGTTGTGGGTTCTTCTTGGATCAGGACGCGAAGGAACCCTCGTAGCTTTAGATTTTAAGCCGTTTTTGAGTACCACCAGAGTGTGGAAAAAAATAAATAATTTGACGATTCAAAAGTGCTGTAATATGCCTACTTGAATAAAGATATTTTGATTTGATTTGTAAAACAATTTGCCTAAATTAATGAAATTGCTACACAAAAAACATTCCACGCAGACGAAGTCTGCTTCAGCTAGTAGTTTATATAAATAAAGAGTGCACAAAGATATTTATTTAAAATTATGCATAAAAGTACACAAAATCATAGAGTATATATGCGTATCTGTCAATCGCTGACAATTATGTCAAACGCCAAAAGGTTACATCAAAAGAGTTTTTATTGTCAATAACACTGAGGAGGTTACATTAGAAAAGTTACTATGGTAGTTAAGTTTACTTGAAATTTCTGGTGTTCTACATAATTTTATTAAGTTTTTTTCTTACAATTATACAAATAGAAGAATTATCGAAATCGGTCCAGCCTTGCAACGACGATTAAACGATATAAATAGATTATTGCAACAACTTTTTTTAAGTATAGTCTTTGACAATAGGACCTTAATAATTATTGAACTTATAATTTAAATTAATTATAGACGATCACTAGCATCTATTTCAAATAGCACAATAGTAATTCGCAATGCATATTCATTTCGCAGTTAAATCAAAACTTTCGCGGAGCTTCGGAGCTTTAGCACAATAACTATGATTAAGGGAAAACGCCAACGTTTTACCCATACAAGTGTACCTCTGTTTCAAACTTGGACATTAATATATTTACGTTTCACGCGAGATACATTTGTTTGAGTATGTCTATAGGATTTAGTAGTATAGCAAATAAATAACGACTTTAAATAACTTCCTATTACAATTAAATGTCAATGAAAAGCTACATTGAAAGGATGAATATAAGCTTCGCTAGCAGAGGTCTCGGCTAGTTACCGCAAAATATTACTTTCCGCTGTGATGCTGTATAGAAACCATAACAGGTAAACCGCCTTTTAACAGACTGTCGCTTAGATCTTATACTATATCATCACTTACCATCAGATGAGATTAAAGTTTTAACTTTGCAAATTGAATGAGTGAGAATATAAATTCTACATGAACAGCTATATTGGCCTTGGCTGCTCTGCTGGAATGGAATAAAATTAGTCAATTCCTTAGTATTTGTTTTTCCAATGTAATAGATGTGCCTCAAAAGGAATATCATTAAAAAGATAATAATGCAAAGATGGTTTCACACCACGCAACCTTAAAAAGTATTAGCAACAATAAAGATCATTGTATCGTGTTTTATTTAATCTTATTATTTTTAGACTGGACATTGCAAATTTAGAGATTTATTTGCAAAATGATATTTAATGTTACCTTTAAAAATCCAGTACCATTTTTAATGTAAACAATCCAAAAAGTAATGTATATCTACGCACAGCATTTAGTCAGAGACATCTATCCAAATTGTGTAAGTATATGTAGTAGTAGAAATTGGTTGTACGTCTCACAATGGAGCTTCCACCTGCAACGGGCACGATGTGTTACAGACCTTACTTAGCGTAATAAGTTCTTTGGTCCTTTAGCTATTTAGTGGTGTAATTGAATTTCAACTGGAGCTACAACACCAAATTGTATCCCCCGATTTCGTTATCATTCGTTTATTTTGAATGCTTCCATCAAATGTTTACTCTACGCTGATGATCAAGTAATACTTGCGTCATCCGCTAATGAGCTACAGGAGATGCTAAATATTATGAATGAAGCTTTGAAAGGGAAAGGAATGAAAGTGAATGTAAACAAAACGAAAGTTATGCTTTTTGAACGAGATGAATCTATGATGAATGGCAATATTTTGATAGATGGGGAACAAGTGGAAGAGGTGAAAGAATTTGTATACTTGGGATCTAAATTTACAAAAGATGGAACATGTGAAAGTGATATTGAAAGGAGAGTGAATGCAGGGAATATGGTAAATGGTGCTCTGCACGCCTTTATGAATAGCCAGATGGTGTCTCAAAGGGCTAGACTGGCAGTGCATGCTGGAGTGTTGGTGCCAACACTTATGTATGGTAGTGAAAGTTGGGTATGGCAGAAGAATCACAAAAGTAAAATAAATGCGGTAGAGATGAGAGCGTTGAGAAGCATGAGTGGATTAAAACTGAGTGACAGAGTAAGAAATAGTGTGATAAGAGAACGTTGTGGAATAAAAGAAGACGTAGTGACTAAAAATGAGAAAGGTGTGCTTGGATGGTTTGGGCATGTAGAGAGAATGAATGGAAGGAGACGAAGAAAACGACGAAGAAAATTGGTGGGGAGGTAGCTTAGAACAAGGAAAAGAACATAGGATACTTTTTACCACCGCACAATTTACTATTACAGTTTGCCTCCGTAGTATTCGTGCTTCGAAAAAACTAACCATAACTGTGTAATGGATCGCGTTTGGATGTGAGTAAATTAATGAACAATGTGATTTACTCCATTCCGAGGATCCTGATGATCACAGCCGATATGCCATTTGAGTTAATGCCAATCGAGGAAAGATTGTGGTCTATCTAGAAAAGTCTTGTCCCACGGCTATTTGGTGGCATTTGCAAGGGTCGGAAGACCATCTATCACAAGCTACTTCAGTAAAGAGTGCATCCCATGTACCAAAATACATGGCCGATATGGAATAATTAAAATACTTGATATTTAAAGTGAAATTTTCTTTAGTTTTCTTGTGATTTAGGTCGATGAAATAAAGCGGGATGGGAAGTAATTGGAAACAGATTAGCGCTTGATTGTAATCTCACCCGACGGTAAGCTAACCTGGCAAGAGGTATGCGTTGTTATTTGAAATTGGATGAAACGAAAAAGCGACAGTAAAAAGAGACGGATACATAAATTTATAGGATTTCACGTGGGAGATGAGATAGGGAGCATTGTACAGTGTTTGTTATGTTCGTGGTTCTGTTTGTGCTCTCCTCTGTGGAAGTTAATATTAAATCATTACTTAAACCTACAATTATCCTATTGTCGAAATGTTACAATCGTCTCATTATCTGGATACAAAATTTTTGAATATTTTACCACGTGTGAATTGTACATTAGATATTTTAAAATAGAATCCAAAACCTGCTCATATATTGTCGTCTCGTCTCGTACTGCACGTCAGCTACTATATTATATAATATTATAAAATAGGTAACCTCCTGCCTCATTGGTCTAATGGTTAGCATGTTCGACTACAGACATGAGGTCCTGGGTTCGAGTCCCGGGTCGGGCCAATTCAAAATGGATATTGAGCTTTCTATTAAGATTGTCTCAATATTTGGGTAGTTGGGAAGTTGGTGGTGTGATCCACCCCCGTGCCTCGGAGAGCACGTTAAGCCGTCGGGCCTGCGCCTGATCTCGGGATTTCCGTCATATCGGACTATGAGAGTGAAGGAATAGAGAGTGCACTTGTGTACTATGCCTGCCAATCCGCATTGAATGAATGAGGAGGCCTGTGCCCAGTAGTGGGACGTTAATGGGCTGCTATTTACCTTTTACTTACTTAAGTAACCTCCATGGCCGTGAGAATGGACATCTCTGTACCTTTATAAGGGAACCTAGAATGATATGTCGGATTTGTATCCAAGTACGAAGTGAAATATTTTGAGAAAGTTGAATTAAGCCTCTTGAGCATGGAACGAAGCTCTAAAATGTGATTATATTTGCTTAAAGCAACTGGATCCGAGAAAGGAAACTGTACAAGCTGCTGCCAAGTATATTTAACTTGTGCGAGATGATGTCTGAACTGAGCATGCACTTACGAGGCAGCTCGACGTAACTTTTAGTTCGGCCTTATTACTGAAGTCATCAAGTACCAGCTGCCATTATTTGCATACTCCAAAACTCCCGCAGCCATAAAAAAAATCAAATTAAATATACAAAACGAATGCAAATATGTGCCTAATTTCGAGACAATCGAGTGAACAGTTTTTAAGATCTCGTTCGTCTATTATTTATACCAATTCCCCATGAGATTGGAATATAAAGGAGAGAGAATTTGGGGTAACCTGTCTTTTAGTAAGCGACTACGTTGCATCAGAAATGACGCCTCAAATAAATAAAAGCTTAACGAATATTGCAAGTAGGATTACTGGGACGATAAAAAAGCGTGGGCGTTAATGGATTGCGCTAATATTGATAGAATAATATATACGAAGAGGGATTAAAAAGTCAGAATGAGATAGAATATGATGACTATTGATAACTTAATAACTTATTTTTCTACATATCCGTCGCGGAGTCTTTCTACAAACTGAGTTCAGCAATTTTCCAAGGCCACAATGCCTTTCAAAAAATAAGTTGGTCTTGGTCCTGCAAAAAGCTCTCCACGCCCTCCATGACTTCGTTATCGTCATCGCATCTGCTTTCACTTATGTATTCTTTGAATTTTGGGAACAGAAGAAAATCGCTAGGAGCCAGAACTGGTGAATAAGCGGGATGGTCAACCAATTCGATGTCAGCTTGAAGCAACATGCCCCTTCGAAGTTTCTCTGTCCTTTTCTTTTGGATTGTATTCCTCAAGTTGGGAATAAAAGCTGCATAATTTTGACCTGTAATAGTGGTGCCACGCTCGAGGTAATCAATCCACAATATTCCTTCTGAGTCCCAAAATATCGAGGCCAGAACCTTACTTGCCGATGTCACGGCTCGAAACTTCTTCGGGGTCATTGATGATGGCCGTTTCCATTGCGAAGACAGCTTAGATAGTTTCGAATTCATTGTTACGAAAAGAAACAAAAAGTTTTCAGAATTTTCTTGAAACTTGTCCAATAATATCTTCGAATGTAGATTTTGTTTTTCTCTGTCGGTTAACATTCTCGGCGGAGACTTTTCTCATATTTAAAGATTGTTTCAATGTAATACTTCCATATGAAATTTCCGTTTCTTGAATTAGGTATTGAAGGTCTCAATACAAGTTTTCGACTTTCGCAACATTTTCTTGGGTGAGTGACGTCGCTGAAGGGCCGCAATGATTTTCTTCATCCATGTTCTGGAAATTGAGAAGCCCATCTCGCGACTGTGGAATACGGCGGAGCAGTCCCCTAATGTTGCTTCTAAATCGCAATGAACTTCTTCTGTCGTTACCTTTTTTAAAAAGAAGTATTTAATAACGGCTCGTAATTCGTTTTTCTCCATTTTCAAGCTGACATTTCGATACGAAGCAAACACATGACTACATTCAGAAAAAAAAGATAATCGAAGATTTTTTCTTTATTAATATTACAAGTATCAGAGCTATGCCTGCCAGTGTGAAGTTTTTCCTAGCAAGGAGTATATCTTTATCACTGCTTTTTGATCTCACCTCGTATAATGAAGATGAAACAAAAAGGTCTGACTTTGTTGTGGGTTCTTCTAAGAACAGTTAATCGTTCTCGTATATCATCATCTGTCGTAATATTGGATTTTTTATGATGAATAGCCATTTTTTGATTGATGGGAACAAGTGGAAGAGGTGAAAGAATTTGTATCCTTGTGATCAAAATTTACGAAAGATGGAACACGTGAAAGTGATATTGAATGAAGAGTGAATCCAGGGAATATGGTAAATGGTGCTCTGCACGCCTTTATGAATAGCCAGATGGTGTCTCAAAGGGCTAGACTGGCAGTGCATGCTGGAGTGTTGGTGACAACACTTATGCAGAAGAATCACAAAAGTAAAATAAATGCGGTAGATATGAGAGCGTTGAGAAGCATGAGTGGATTCAAACTTAATGAGAGAGTAAGAAATAGTGTGATAAGAGAACGTTGTGGTATAAACGAAGACGTAGTGAATAAAATTGAGAAAGGTATGCTTAGATGGTTTGGGTATGTAGAGAGAATGAATGAAAAGTGACTGACAAAAGAGATTTATGAATCAAGAGTGAATGGGAAACTTGGAAGGGGTAGACCAAGGCGAATGTTCCTGGATGTTTAATGCGAATGGAAGAAGCGAAGGAGATATGCAAGGATCGTGGCAAGTGGAAGGACGTTGTCTCTGCCTCTGAATTCTGTAAACGCCTGAAAAACTAGGTCTAATTGCAAGTCAAAGTTACATTATGACCATGATTCTGCAAATGGAATACTAAAATAAGGTTTAATGATATTTATTACGAATGTTCCTATAAGGTTCGTATGCTTAATAGTAACAGTAATGATTAAATGAGTGAGAATTAAAACGCCGCCATTCGTAATGTTATACTTTAATAAAAAAGTCGAATTAAAATATTAGAGTCGTGTTAAAGTGTGTCATAAAGCAGCAAACGAGTCATTGAGAATCAAGTGAGAACTTTATTGACTCAATAGATACAAGTTGTTTACAGTCCAGCTCGATAGTGCTTCAGGGCCAATTAACAGTCAAGCTCTCTCGCTCCTCGAGGAAATCCACTCAAACTTATCGCTTTACAACATCACCGTCGACCTAAACATTTTAAACTTAATTAATTAAATAACGATATATTTCCAATTAAAGACTTCCACCTTCACAATTATTGTATTATTCAAATCAAATCAAATCAAAATATCTTTATTCAAGTAGGCATATTACAGCACTTTTGAATCGTCAAATATTTTTTTTTCTTTTCTTTTCCACACTCTATGTCTCATGTACGTCTGATGATGATACTCCAGAACAACTTAAAATCTTAAAGTTACGAGGATTCCATCGCGCCCTGATCCGAGAAGAGCCCACAACAAACTCAGTATTACAATATCATATTAGTTTAATATATTTCAATTCAAATTAGAGCAGTTAAAAGTACTCTTGCAACTTATAATACGATTTTTCTATCAACTTTCTTTTAACAAAGACTTTGAATTTATTAATTGACATCTTTAGAACGTCTTGTGGGAGTTTATTATAGAAACGTATACAGTTACCCTTTACTTTGGAACAAAGTTAGCCTACTTAGTATAGTGAGTCAGCCTTAAAAGATAGATATATACTGTTAAGGCATTTTTTGTAGAAAATTTATAGGGTAACAATTCTGTGATAAATAATTTTTATGAAATTATAGCTATTTACGCAACCCACGCAGCGAATGCTCTCAGAATGAAAAAAAAAACACCGATTTTGAAACACTCTTCATTGGTGCAACGCTCCTATTAGTTTTAGCCTGATGATATATATCTACCCGCATTCGAGCAAACAAACACTTCAGCTTTATAATATAAGTATAGATTTAAGTTATACAAGTATATAATCCAACTCGGTTGGGCAGCGTTCGGGAAACTACGCCAGATATTTTCGTCCGCTAATCCTCAGTGCCTGAAGACCAAAGTCTTCGAACAGTGCGTGTTGCCAGTGATGACCTACGGTTCTGAGACGTGGTCGCTGACTATGGGCCTCATGCGGAAGCTCAGAGTCACTCAGCGTGCGATGGAGAGGGCTATGCTCGGAGTTTCTCTACGTGATCGAATTCGAAATGAAGACATCCGTAGCAGAACCAAAGTCACCGACGTAGCCCTACGAATCGCGAACCTGAAGTGGCAATGGGCGGGATACGAAAGTGCTGGAGTGGCGACCCCGCACTGGACGGCGCAGTGTATGGAGAACAACCACAAGGTGGACCGATGATATTAAGAGGGTCGCCGGTAGCCGCTGGAGCCAGGCGGCGCAAGATCGGGTCTTGTGGCCGTCATTACGTGAGACCTATGTCCAGCAGTGGACGTCCATCGGTTGAAGCGGCGACGACGATACAAGTATAACATTGATAAATTCTATTTAATTACGCTCAGCAGTAAACGCGTGAGAATATCAGATGATTTTGTTTTCGTGCGCGTTAATTGTTTCTGTGATAACTCTTGAGATAACTTACCTATTTGAAAAGACAAGTGGTCTTGGACCGATTGCGATAATTCTTTTGTTGTTCTATTTGTTATAGTGAAAAGAAGTTTCCTAAGAAAGGAAATATTAACAAAATTATATAGAACAGCAGGAATTTTAAGTCAACTTAACCACCATAGTGACTTTTCTAATGTAACCTCCTTAGTTCTTTTGATAATAAAAACTCTTTTGATGTAACCTTATTGCGTTCGACATAAAAATCTTATGTATTTTTGTTGATTTTGTGTACTTTTATAAATGAAAAACATGATTTACGTCACAAAGATGTGCAGCGGTTTTTATGCTAATTCGTTTAACATTAGGCAGTTTTAATATTTACAAATAACATGTGGCATTTTAATTTGCCACTCGTCATTAAATAATGCAATTCGTCATTTGAGATTTCAATAAATTATTTTCGCTTTTGATTTGATTTGTGAGAATATAAACAAGATTTAAGAATTGGAATTCTAATGAAGTTTCAATTCTGACATGTGTACTTTTATTATAAGAGTGGGAAATTGAATACTGCTTCGTCAGCACACTTTTCGTATATATAGATGAGAATAACTGTATAACTTTATATTTACCATTTTCAATAGACGTCTATTTGTTTAAAAGATGAAACGAATTTACTGGGAAGGTAAAAAGGTAAGTAGCAACCCATTAACGTCCCGTTTTTAGGGTTGAAACCCACCACGCTGTTGCACACGGTTTGGCAGGCATAGTACACAAATGCACTCTCTATTCCTTCATTCTCATAGTTCGATGTGACGGGAATCCGACACGACCGGAGAGAGATCAGGCGTTTTTTAAAGGTAACCCATTATATCCTGGGTTATATACAGTCACGTATTTTCTTTGAGATTTATACATGCTTTCGTTAAAGGATTATGTACCATTTTCAATGGAAGCTACCAAGCGACTCAATTTTTCTGACACTTCATACAATTATCGTTATATATCAATCAATTCAACATATAACACAAAAACACCTCACAAACTACAAATTAAAAGAAAAGGCCAAAACATGGTTAAAACAACTTAATTAGGAAGTTGTAGAGGAGCTTTTTATTATGCGCATCTTAGCAAAATAACTTTAACAGATGTTATCATCCTATTGATCACATCATCCTACATGCATTACACATACGCACATACATACACACACACACCCACACGCCCGCACACCCGTACACACCCATACATAGAACTGACTTCTGATGTACAGTTAACACTAGTTCAGAAGTCAGAGCTCCAACTCACCAACACTTATGTAATTGTTTACAATAAAGAATTATTTAATTTATATAAAAGCTAGATAATATACTAAAACCTTCCTCAAGAATCACTGTATATATTGGTGGAAATGTTGTTGTATCTGAGTTTATTGTGAATTTTAGACAGATTATTGGAGAGAAAGACGCGGTGGTGGATTTTGTATTATAATACGATGTAATTTTGATATGTAGTAGCTAGATAAAAAGCCATTTGAATGAAGAATCTTTGATTCGATTTGAACAGAGAGCTTTACAAGGAGTTGCCGAAGCAAGAGGCAAAAATGGAGAAATCAATATTTAAATAGAACAAGACGGCAACGACGGCTGCCTACATTATTAACACGGCCCTACTCCACGAGACACTGTTCTTCGAAATGTATCACTATTACTTTAAAAGGAAAACTTTCACGACAGATTTAAAGACACATTAGAAGGAAACTTCTATTCATATTATTATAAATGTTCAAAACATCATAAATGTGGTGTAGACACATGAGCAAAGCTGGGAAACTATACGGCTCAAAAATTGGTAAAAAAAATGCCTTTGTATGATTATAAATACTGCCTCATTGGTCTAGTGGTTAGCATGTTCGACTACAGCCATGAGGTCCTGGGTTCGAGTCCCGGGTCGGGCCAATTTGAAATAGATATTGAGTTTTCTATAAAGATTCTCTCAATATTTGCCCGAAGTTGGGAAGTTGGCGGTGTGATCCACCCCCGCGCCTCGGAGAGCACGTTAAGCCGTCGGTCCTGCGCCTGATCTCTCTCCGGTCGTGTCGAATTGCCATCACGTCGGACTATGAGAGTGAAGGAATAGAGAGAACACTTGTGTACTATGCCTGCCAATCCGCAGTGGAGCAGCGTGGTGAGTCTATGCTCTAAAAACCCTCTCTCGTATGAGTGAGGAGGCCTGTGCCCAGCAGTGGGACGTTAATGGGCTGCTACTTACTTACTTATGATTATAAAAAGACTGTTAACTAACAACAACTAAAATGGTGGCATATTTAAAATAAAACAAAAAACCTTACTAATATTATAACTGTCTATCGCTTTCACGAAACTACTGAACCGATTTAAATGAAATTTCTTACACAGATAGTCTAGAGCCTGAGAAAGGACATAAGCTACTTTTCAATGCAAAAAATGGTTTGTAACGTATGAGTGTAAAGACAAGTATCATCATTTTTAAAGCCAGAAGCTAGAAACTTAGTTTTTCGGCTGTTGATACGATATAAACAAATATTACTTTCAAAGTTTGTAATAACAATCTTTACTCATATTACAAATGCGAAAGTAACTCTATAGAATTGAGAATACTGTCAAGATTGCGAAGGAGTCTAGGTTAAGATGGTACGGCCATATACTGCGAAGATAAAAGAACGGGGTGAGGAAGGCCAAAAACCTTACGAAGGTCTATAGACTCCTGATAGAGGCAGGTTTGACCAAATATGACGCTCTAAAAGCGGCGCCTCGCTTTTTAATCTGAGAGATCATCGCCTACGTCTTTTGCTGGCTATTAAGTCTTTCATTTCGCCGGACTCTGCTACATAACAACTTTCTTCATTCTTCTCCACCTTACCTACCCACATTTCTCTAAGATCCCTTGAAGTGCCTTCTTTTAATACAACCTTTTATGGTAAATCTTTTACCGTACAAACCACGCATCTATGGAACGAACTCCCTGAAGATCTCAAGAAAAATTAGTTTAGTGGGACTTCTTTCAAAGTCAGATTAAAGCATCACTACTTTCCGAAAATATATGTCGGAGAATAAGAGAGAAGAAGAGCGTAAAGCATAGGGCCGTAAGGTTCTTCGCCGACATCGTCATGAATGGCATCCATAATTTCCATACTGTGGGCGTTCGTGCAATCACACACTTTATTAATTAACTTTGATTTTAATGTTTAATCTCGAAATCAATTTACACAAACTCATTAAAATAATAGCTAGGAACGCGATAGTTTCAACACTCGACCGCTCTGGCGGACTGTCACCCGAGAACTGGAGAGATTGACTCTGCCCCACGCCGATAGACAGATGGCGCCAGCGTTCCACAGACTATTACACTCCGACATATATATTAGATTCTGACCAAGTTCTATCCCCATAAACATAGGTATATAGTGTATAATATTTTATATGTAGTAAATATATAGACATTTTCTTATTTTTTTCAAATTTTCTCCAATAAATTAAATTCTCTCCCATACCAATAGGTTTCTGGAAGAAGTCTCTTTTAGTATAAGTCATCCTATGTATACAAAATTTCTTTTTGTTTGTTATTTCCCATTATCTTTGGTACATAAATAAATAAAGTTACATAAGCATGACGTGTCACATTTAAGTGTATGCAGACAAAGACCAGTCTCGCTCATCAACATCCGAGTGAATTGAAATTTGGCAAGGTAACACTCAATGCAAAATATCACTAGCAACGTGTTGACCCATATTCCCACGAAAACATGTAGCATTATGAAAGGCTGTCGCAATTTAATAAATAAAATCTCTGCATTCATCAAAAAGAAAGAAATGCACGGCGCAAATGTGATTTTAAAAAAATACTTGAATGATTTTGTTGCGATGGAGCTTTCACGACAGCTTTTAAGTCGATTAATATGAGAGTCAACATTACTAGAGCAGAATAAAATCAAGACTGTCCTAGTTTCTTTATGACAGTGTTTCCCAACAGCTCAGGGATTTTGTTGCTGAAAGTGGTAACTGCGATCTAACTGATGGTAAGTGATGAGACAGTCTTAGATGTAATTCATATCTGGCGAAGGGTAAACTACGTCTTGTGGTTTCTATAAAAGGATGGTAACTAGCCACGACCGAAGCTGCTCGCTAGACTCAGACAAATAGTAAGTAAGTAAGTAGCAGCCCATTAACGTCCCTCTGCTGGGCACAGGCCTCCTCCACTGCGGATTGGCAGGCATAGTACACAAGTGCACTCTCAATTCCTTCACTCTCATAGTCTGGTGTGAAAAAAACAGGGTTAGGACCGACGGCTTAACGTGCTCTCCGAGGCACGGAGGTGGATCACACCGCCAACTTCCCAACTTCAGGCATATATTGAGAAAATCTTTATAGAAAACTCAATATCCATTTTTGGATTGGCCCGACCTGGGACTCGAACCCAGGACCTCATGTCTGTAGTCGAACATGCTAACCACTAGACCAATGAGACAGTTTAGTGAATAGAAAATAGTAGACAGACCAAAATAAATCTTTAGCTAGGTATATTCTACTATAAAAACTAGAAAACAAACAACAAAAAGAAGCCTTTTTTTTTAAATATCAATTAAACTACTGTGTTTATAATCGAAAAAGAAGGTTATAATTAAGCTTTATAACTGTTAAAATTAAACATAAGTAAACGACACTGACAGATCTTTCAAAACTCTTAATATCTCCTTTTTTTTGTAAAAAAAAATAACCCTCGAATATTTAGCTTATTTTTTGAGAAAATTGAAGAATTAAAAAATGACACATAGAAAATTTGAAAATAAAAAATACCTCATGGTTAGAATTGTACATTTTTTTTTATTCATAAGATATCCCTAGCCAAATTTACATTTTGTCTGTCTGCTAATTTCATGGTCATTTCATCTTCTCAAAAATCATGGGACGAACCCCTCTGTACAAGCATCTAAAAATCTAACAGAGAGGGCTCGCCTCCTTGCTGTTTCTGAACGCGAGTCAGGTTTCTGGCTACATGCGCTTCCATCTGCACCCTTGGTACCTTGTTAGACAAGACTACGTTATCTTTATCTACATGTCTGCGTCTGGGTGTGAAAACAACATAGCCCTATCGTTGCAAATGTGGTGAGTAGGTAAATCAACTCGGTCACCATGGTCTGTCTTGTCTTCGTAGCGCTGGTCGTCTTCCGAGACACGCCGGCATCAACGACATCATCAGAAGGACCCTTGTCACCATTAACGTGCCGGCTATTCTCGAGCCGAATGGAATTGCACGTGATTATGGTAAGAGACTTGATGGTGTGTCGTTGATGCCTTGGAAAAAAGGAAGGTCGTTGGTGTGGCACCATCTCACATTGACGCTACCTCCAAATCAGCGGGAGCGGCGGCGTCATTAGCTGAAAACGCCAAGAGGCGCAGATATGAGAGCCTTGCTTTAGAATACATATTTGTGCCTTTTGGCGTGGAGACATTGGGACCGTGGGATCCTGAGTACTTCGGACAGCGTATAAGTGTCGCTGTCCAAAGAGGTAACGCTGCCAGCCTAATGGGCACCCATCCATTTGCTTCTGATGGCGCATTTTACTTACTTTTATTTCTTCTGTATTAATGTTAAGGTTCGATATAATGTTATCATGGTTAATTGTATATTTAAATTATTCCTTATTCTTACAATGAATAAAAGAATATCTGTTAAAAAAAAAATATATATATATACATATTCATCAAAATCCACTCAACTTTAAATATCTTTTTTTTAACTTGATTTTTTTAAAGATTTTACAAATATTATTTTGTTAATTAAGTTTATTTTAAATCATACTGTTGTTGCTGTTGAAGGCTCAGATTAAATGTTTAAAAGTTCAAGCTAAATGACGTAGAGGTTTTTTATACTACATGTTTTAGTTTATACCGATTAAACTGTTAAAATTAAATCTAAATTAAAAGTTTCCTGTTGAATTATAACTTCGAGTCAGAAGTTAGGTTAAAAGCCCCTTATTTTAATACTTTACAAGCAATTATGTTATAAAGACTGGCCCCTTGGGTGTGATGAAAGGGACCACAGTTTGTTCAACATCACTTTAATATTGTACGCTTAACCTACTAATTTAAACTATATATACTAAATAGAGTCGTGTTCTTTACACGATTTATAACTCAGAAACGAATTGACCCATTTTAATGATTCATTGATGGATAACTATTAAAATAATCTAGAAATACCAGTGACTCATTCCTCACGAAGCCTCCGAAATTATAGGTGTAATTAACTTGATATTTGGCTTAGTTACTCCTGCCACAACGCAGATGCTTCCTAAGAATGGGTTGCCTCATATTCCCACGGGATCGGGGAATATAGGTGACAAACAATCATTCACTGAAAGAGCTCTAGACCTATTCAAAGCATTGACTTGAAATTCGACACGCATGTTTCTTTCGCTGAGACTTTTAATAAAACATATTTCCCCATAATTCTACGGGATCTTACACTACGCGAACAACGCCTAGAGCTAATAACAAAAAACAATAGTATATTAAACCACCGTGCTTTTTATGTTATATCTTTAAGGGTTTAAGCAGCGTTTTCGATGAAACCTTCCACATAGTTTGATTTATTCGCCCTTTCCAACTACTGTAGTCATAATTCAAGCAATTTATATAAAAATCTGTTTGGAAACCTATTCAGTAGCTTCTGAGTTATCACTAACAGACAGACATAGTTTTGAATTATGTGAGGATATTTAAAATGTATTTACGGATACATAAGTAAGTAAGTAGCAGCCCATTAACGTCCCACTGCTGGGCACAGGCCTCCTCCCTCATATGAGAGAGGGTCTTTAGAGCATAGACCCATACAGATCCACTGCGGATTGGCAGGCATAGTACACAAGTGCACTCTCTATTCCTTCACTCTCATAGTCCGATGTGACGGTAATCCGACACAACCGGAGAGAGATCGGGCGCAGGACCGACGGCTTAACGTGCTCTCCGAGGCACGGGGGTGGATCACACCGCCAACTTCCCAACTTCGGGCAAATATTGAGAAAATCTTAATAGAAAACTCAATATTGATTTTTGAATTGGCCCGACCCGGGACTCGAACCCAGGACCTCATGTCTGTAGTCGAACATGCTAACCACTAGACCAATGAGGCAGTTTACGGATACATATCACGATAAAAATTATGTATTTTGTCAACATTTCGACTCAATTACATAGATCGTCGCTTCAAC
Organism: Elymnias hypermnestra; assembly: GCA_015832385.1. NCBI lineage: Eukaryota > Metazoa > Arthropoda > Insecta > Lepidoptera > Nymphalidae > Elymnias > Elymnias hypermnestra. The sequence continues at coordinate 317,070 of JACTOM010000088.1, forward strand.
CGATGGACGTCCACTGCTGGGACTTAGGTCTCACGTAATGACTATATAAATAGATACGTTATTAAACAACTGAAATGTCCGTTTATACCATTGGGAAGGATATTAATTGTTTGTTAAACCGTTTTCGCACTTAGCTCTTCAATTAGTGTACCAACAGCTAAGCGAATATGGAAACGTGAGATTAGCTTTGTGCATATATGAAATCTTGCCTGGATTCAATACAGATTCTCATCATAAATCCCGTCTGTTTAAACTGGGAGGATGTTTGCTCACTTCTAATTAATTTCTCATAGAGGCTTTAGATATTAACACTTGATTGGAGAGATAAGCCGGATGAATAGGTCAAAAGTTATATAGAAACTAATACTTGAAATTCAAAAGATTTGATGATGATATTGGCTATGTATGATGCTAAGTTGAAATGGAAAAAAAGGTTTTTATGATAGGAATATGGATATCCGACTGACTTCGTTGGGGATTCTTTTCCAACTAGTCTGAAAGACACCTTCGTAAAAATAGTTTATTAGATACATTGATAAAATTACTATAATTGACTAATGACTATTTGGTTAAAGAAGACTGGTGAAGAAAAAACGTTGCCTGGGAAAAAGACTGATGACAGAGTTTCTTACAGATTCTTCTTGAATCTGTGTGCAAAGGAACTCTTCTTTTGCATCCAGGTCCGAGAAGAATCCATAAGAAAATCAGTCGTCAGTCTTTTCTTCTAAATAGCCTTCTTTCTTCTTGAACCTAGAAAGCTTTTAAAGCATTATTCAATCGTGAATAGTAATTTCATCAATATATCTAAAAACTATTTCCACAAAGGCATCTTCGCAACCTATTTTAAGAAGAGCCCTCAGTAAACTCAGTCGGATATCCATTCTCTTATCATCACTATTATATGTTATCCCGAGCTTTTAAATATTTCCAAACTCATGGGTTTTATTCAACAAAGGTTTTATATTTCTTGAGTAACATTTACAAAATTCTTTTCAGGGAGTTCATTATAGAAATATACTTTTTAATTCCCACTATTAGTTCACACTCTCCCTGTTTTATTTACTTTTAGTGGATGACTTGCTTGTTAATTGGCTTCGAGTATTTTATTTAATATTGTTCAAACTTATAATTAAAAATAATTATGGTCAGATATCGACTACTAGTCATTTAAAAAGGTAGAAAACATTCTAATTTATGATAGTATAAACTGGTGGGAGGCTTCCGTCGTGGCTAATTACCATCCCTCCGTAAGACGTTGTGGAGGAAATCTTAAGAGGAAATTTACCATATTAATGCGTTATCTTTGACTGTATCATCACTTCACATTAGGTTTCAGCAAATGAGAAAATGCTAGTATATAAAATGGTGATTTTTTATATTTTCCGTGTTGTTTTATTTTTCTCTGCCCTATTTTCATGGGACAAACAGGTTTCACTAATGAGGTCCTCCTATCTCCTGTCTTATATGCTGTTGTTTAAGTTAACGAGCGTCTGTAGACTTTTATAAATACAGTGAAAACTGAATGAATGGGGTCTGAATGGACCTGTATTTTCTATAGAGGCTTTTCATTTAACCAGTTTACCAAATAGGCAGGTTAACGTGACAGTTACCGTATTTATAGATCACGTAGAACAAATTTCCGTCAAACCACAGATCACGCTACAGAAAGTCAAAATGCAAGTATCAAAAACCTTTATCAAACCCTAAGAGGACAAGACTTAAAAACTTGATCATATACTCCTCTCCTGTCTCTTACGATGTATATCCTACGATGCCCAAAGCTGGTCTCTAATGAATAAAGTTAAAAACAAAATCACGGTCTATCAGAGAGCAATTGAACGCAACGTACTGGATATAAGAATGATTCAAACGTTTAACTCTTAAATATCAGATCACAAACGAAAGTTATTGACTCTGAAATGTAAATGGAAATAACCACCCCGTGGACCGGCCCAAAAGGGAAAAGGCAGAGGGGCAGACAAAAATTTAAATAGGCAGGGGATATAAACAAGAGGGCCGGTAAGGACTGGATAAAGCTGCAGCCCCTTGGCAAAATCTGAAGAAGACATGCACACGCGAGGATTGCATGATTGCCCCTTTCGGTGAAAGAAATCGTGGTAAGGAAAGCTGCGTATCCCGGGCTATGTAATCCACAGTGGAGCAGCGTGGCTCTAACCGCCTCTCCCATGAGTGAAAAGGCCTGGGAATTTAATATGCTGCCTTTAGACGAAGTTGCTCCTGCAACTAGTTGTCTACAGGTTTCGCTACATATATAAGAAGATAAATAAGTACTTACAGTTAAATCCGATGTCGTGGTACGTGATTATGGCTGGCTTGCTCCTGTCGCCTTGAACAGCTACCATAATCTCTTTGCGGCCGATGGTCACTTTATACTCCAAGCAGTAGTTGTCACCGAAGTACCGGATGTTTGAGACATTCATTTGCATGTCTTGTAGCTCTATATCATCCATGAAGTCGATATTCAGCAAGCTGGGGAAAAACGCATAAGTTTATTAAACTGAAAACCTAATCATGGTGGCAATATTGATGGCAACTTTGACCCTTCTCTCTCTTCTTTGATCTTTAATAATATAAGTATGTAGCAGCCCATTAAGGTAACTGCTGGGAACAGGCCTCCTTAATCATACGCTTTCACAAGCGTACGCTCTGTTCCTTCACTCTCTGGGATGTGTCGGCAAACCGACACGACCAGAGAGAGATCAGGCGCAAGACTGCAGGGCAAATGCTGAGAATTTCTTAACAGAAAACTCAATATCGATTGTCTGTCTCATGTCAGTATACTTCTACAATCACAAATTTCGTAACTCAAACAAGAAAACACTATTTCGAGTTATCATAATCGAGTTTTGTTTTACAAAATCTTATTCATTTTATGTGCATGTTATTTAATAATACGACCTTAAAGGAATATCTTTATTCCTTTAAAGGAATATCAACTGCCTCATTGGTCTAGTGGTTAGCATGTTCGACTACAGACATGAGGTCCTGGCTTCGAGTCCCGGGTCGGGCCAATTCAAAAACCAATATTGAGTTTTCTATTAAGATTTTCTCAATATTTGCACGAAGTTGGGAAGTTGGCGGTGTGATCCACCCTCGTGCTTCGGAGAGCTCGTTAAGCCGTCGGTCCTGCGCCTGATCTCTCTCTCGTCGTGTCGGATTCCCGTCACACCGGACTATGAGAGTGAAGGAATAGAGAGTGCACTTGTGTACTATGCCTGCCAATCCGCAGTGGAGCAGCGTGGTGGGTCTATGCTCTAAAAACCCTCTCTCATATGAGTGAGGAGGCCTGTGCCCAGCAGTGGGACGTTAATGGGCTGCTACTTACTTACTTACTTACTTAAAGGAATATCACCAAAACTATAAATAATTGATGAAGGAAATGTACTCGAAACAAATCAATAATGTAAGGATATTTAACTTTTTTAACTGGTTCTTTTCATTTAATTTCAGTCTAAAACCTTCTTTAGTCTTCAGCAAATTGGGTTTTCTATCCGGATTGTATATTATTAACAGATTCTGCCATGATTTTCAAATACAATTACTATATAAGTCTACACAATAATACTTTGTACCCCTTTTTAAGAAAAATTACGTATGAAATTTCCCTAATAAGAAAAGACTTTCTAATGATGTCACCCGTTATATTAAAATCCTTTTTTAAATGTAAATTAATTGGGTAATTTTATTACATAAAAAAGAGTGGGAGTGAAACGAGAACGAAATGTCTAAACAAAATATTGGTTTCATAATAAACGATCCCAAAAAAGCCATATAAAAAAGTTAATAAGCGGCTCTTCGTATTAAACAAATATAATCATTAAATGGAATATTCCAAAGTTTTATAACCCCTTATAGAAAAAAATGCAAAATAAGCTTGGAAACGATAAAAAAACAAATATTCAGAATTAACAAATAATACATATAAAATGAATGAATTACTATAATTGATAGAGAAAAGGACAGGAACAAAAGGCATAAAAATGACACCCGACTGAGGTTTCTTTGGGTTCTTCTCAGAATAGGACAATGTAACGGACTTGTCCGTACATAAATAATTATGTTTAAGAATTTCTCATACTCTCATACATACGTAAAAAAGATTTTAAAATATATTATTTATTAATCATAAAATAAAATTACTATATTAAAATGATTAAATAAGAAAATAATAATAAAGTATTATTCAAGTCGAGTTCATGTATCCCCTATACATGAACTCGACTCGACTAAGGCGCGTTCGTGTATTGGCCCTGCGCCGACCGTCACGACAGCCTCCGCGCATATATAGGGGGTGGTGAAGCGACGCGGTACGGAGATGTCGCGAATGTATGACTACATGTATTGTGTGAGATATTGCAACCTACTGAATAGAGATACCGATATTAGATATTGTAACTATCGGAGTGCAGGAGTCTGTGGATCGGTCTGTGTGTAATAGTCTGTGGAACGCTAGCGCCATCTTTGTATCGGCGTGGGGGCAAAGTCAATAAGTGGCAGCCCGGCCCGTCGCTCGGCAGTTCTCGAGTAGTGGTCGGCCGGAGTTGTCTACTATTGAAACTGTCGCGTTCCTAGCTAATAGTGTCAATGGATTTGTGTAAATTGCACCAACATTACCCATGAACGCCCACAGAATAAGAAATGAAATAATGGATCCAATTAATAACGATGTTGGCGGAGAACCCTACGCCCCAGTGCTTTATGCTTCTCCGTTCTCTCTTATTTTCCGAAATAACAATATTTAAATATTATAGATAAAATAATAATATCATAAATTACTACTGGGGTCGAAAGAATTTTAGATTCTAAATCACTCTCTAATAACACTCGTACATTGGTAATATTATGTTGAAACAAACTATTATATTTGACGATTAAAAAATGCTATCAAAGCTTATTTCTTTTTCTTAGCTTTTGTCGTTTGGAGATGCTTTTACGTACGCTAGATAGAGGATACAGGCCCATCCAGGAGTGTGGGACTCACTTTTCATCAAAATACCCATCATAGAATTTAATAATAATAACAATAATATACTCATTATTGTACACCTTAAATGAAACAGCGTTACACAATATGGTTTAAGTTAACAGCAAATGTACAAAAGGCGGTCTTATCGCTAATCAGCGATTTCTTCCAGACAACCTTAAGGAGAAGGAAATTGTGCAAAAGAAGATAGGTGGTGCATAAAGAGGGAGATACATACTAATAATAAATAGAATACGTATATAATACAATATTAGTGGGCTAAAACCCAGCAGAACCCTCTTCATGTGAATATGTCAGAAGTGAAACTTCTTTGGCAAACTATTTCTTAAGTTTTGTTAATATCTACACAAATCTAACACTTTATTACAAGACTTAGAGGGAGGGAAAGGAAGATATGTGAGGAATTTAATTGAATTTGAATGATATTATTCGTAGAGCTCTTGTCACTGCTAACCTACAAGAGACCTGAATTACTATAACTCCCTGGAGGATTGGAAGGTGCCTGGTATGGCATGCGACTTGTGTTGATTCCATGGGACCTTCTCATTTAAAATTGTCTTCAACGTTGCCTGATATTGTGGTGATTGACGCCGTAAATAAAAAGTTGCAGAAATATGGATCTATTACAGAAGATCACATATTTTTGCCATTTGGCGTGGAAACTATGGGACCATTGGGCTTTGAAGCAAAAATATTTTTTAAACATCTATCTAAGCGGTTGCTGGATTCCACAAATGACCCTAGATCTGGCGCTTACCTCGGACAAAGGATCAGTTTAGCTATCCAAAGAAGTAATGATGCGGCTTATTATTTGATTTAAATATATTTTTTCTTTTCCTCATATGTAATCGAGTATATGTAGTTTTAAATTAAATTGTTTTGTTACTTAAAATACCTCATTGGTCTAGTGGTTAGCATGTTTGACTACAGATATGAGGTCCTGGGTTCGAGTTCCGTGTCGGGCCAAAATTAATTCAATATTTGCCCGAAGTTGGGAAATTGGTCAAGTCAAGTCGGCCTACAAACCGTATGAATGAGGAGGCATGTGCCCAGCAATGGGACGATAATGGGGTGCTACTTACCTTTTAACTTACTTAAAACGATTATTTTATAAAAAATTGACTCGATACATTCATTTGTACATACTTCGGGGTAGGCAGAGACATGGTCCTTCCACTTGCCACGATCCTTGCATATCTCCTTCGCTTCTTCCATTCTCGTTAAACCTTTCATACAAGTTCGTCGGTTTAGAGTAAAATGTCCTGGATTTGGTCCAGGAACGTTCGCCTTCCAACTTTCGCATTCACTCTTGACTCACAAATCCTTTTTGTAAGTCTCCTGTCACTCATTCTCTCTACATGCCCAAACCATCTAATACATTTCTCGTTTTTTTTCTCCTTTTTTATGAAAAATAGTGTATTAAATTATTAAATAGCGAGTGGCAAATTGAATATGAAACTACCTAATCTTCAAACGAATATATCTGTGACCGTTAATCACGAGTTTCATCTGTTACCCTCATGCGCCTAAAGAAGTTTCACTTCAATAATATTTGAAAATGGTGTGCTTTTTTTTAAATAAGGTCGTATTTCAAAAGCGAATCCGAGATCAGGCTGTGACACGCTTTCGCAATCGACCGGCCGTGTTGGCACTGAGCCAGTACTCGGTAGGGACACCATTTTAATTTGTGAACTACCGTCTACCTGTGCCCCTGGACACTTAAAACCACTGACAACTTGCTCCATCGAGAACTATTACACCACTGGTGTTTTGAAACATTCTTAATTGGCAGCAACGCTCCTATTGATCTTAGAGAAATCTATATATATACCGGGTGCTTCAAAAAAATGTATACACACTTTCAACTATTGTAGTTTTCCCGCTCTACAAGGCTAATGTTATATTTCTTCGCCAGGTGCCAGCATAATCGTCCCTCTATGTTATATTATCAGTTGGAATTTGTAATATCAACATGGGGGACGTACGTTTGAGTTTTGAAGAACGTAAGCAGGTTATTAAGTGGTACTGGAAGTTTGAGAATGTAAATGAAGTTCAAAGACAGTGGAGAAGGGAGTATGATACAGAACCACCTTCAAGATTAACAATTACACGCATACGAGACAAATTCGAAGTTCATGGAACAGTGTGTGATGTGCATAAAGGTCATTCAGGTCGGCCTCGAACAGCTACAAGTGATGAGTCATATTTATTTATAAAAGAGATAACCAGGTCTCTATTGACTCATGACGATATCTCTGGAACCATAAGGCGTAGAGACTTGAAATTTGGTAGGAATATTCCTTTTGCCGAGTAAGGGTCAGCTAAGATCGGATTTTGCGAAATTCCACCCTCAAATGGCAATGCCCCCGCTTTAAAATTAAGACAAACAATTGTATCTATCAATCTATAGTTCTTACAACTGTGAAACTTTGACAAAATATTATTTTTGCATGTTGCTATTTATCAACAACGAATTTTCTAAAGTTCCACTCCCAAAAAGCAATGCGGGGACATTAGAAATTGAAAAAAAAAATGTATCTTTCAATGTTATGGAACATGAACACGCACATCTCTGAGGAAAGTTCTTACGATCGTAGTGCAATAATAAATATGGTGTAAAGTAACAATACTCACAAAAAGAAAAATATAAATTAAATTTGGTACACCGATAACCTAGAGCCTGAAAAAGGATTATAAGCAATCTTATCTTTGCAGCAATATAGTATTTATACGTATGTTTCTTATTTGTAAAACAATTTGCCTAAATTAATGAAATATATAATCTAAAGCCTTCCTTAATAAATGGTCTATCTTATAAAACTCTTCAGCTTCACGAGCTATAGATATTATGTGGCACTGGTAATTGATAACTTCTGTCGGAATCTGTGATAAATCCTAAATAAAATAACGTATTTAAGTTGAGTATTTACCATAATTAAAAGTGTCTATTATTAAAAAGAATTGTTGCAATTATCTATTTATATAAAAATGAGTCCCTATTTCACGGTATCAAGTCTATCAGGTGAATAGTTTAAAGATTTCGTAATAACTCCGAATGATCTGTAACGATGTAGATCCAAGGTTTTTTTTTTTTTTTTTTTTTAATAAATATACAGCATCCCCCGACGTGGTGATCGGAGACCTTTTCTATCTTTATTATATATTATATTGCATATTATGTCTCTTATCTATTTTATTCTATTACATTGTATGTTATTTCTCTTATCTATTACATTCCATTACATTACATGTTGTTTCTATTATCTATTATATTCTATTTCTTGTATTACATTTTATGCTTATTTATGGGATAGAAATGAAATCGATCCGGATGAAAAAAAATTATATTCACATTTAAAATTTAACTGAGAAATATGAATTACTTAGGATTGATGTCACGATCATCAGTTAATAGTTTAATTAAGAGAAACATTGGCAAGAGAAGCAAGTGTGTGCTTATCGATGTACATCATCCCGATACCCATAACAAAACCTGGAAGTAGCTTAGTTTATGTGTGATATTATTATTATTTTACTGATACAGTATTACAGTTTTGAAATTTCAAGGTGTTAGGAGACCGCTCCCGAAAACGAAGACCAATAATAGTACTGAAGATACCTATCATTATGGGTCGAGAATAAAATCGATCTTGATTTTAAAAAAATCATAGTTTTAAACCGTTTTATCAGTATTATTTACGTACAGCGAAATGAAACGAAAAACACCTGATGTTAAGCGCGGGTCAACGACCTGTAGTTGCCTGCGCGCCCGCATATAGCTCGTTAATAAAACGTTTTAAAAATATGATTTTTTTTCTGACCCATAATGAAAGGTCATTAGTATTGCCATTTATATGTCAGGTTTTGTTTCGGCGTTCGATAAAACAACGAGCTAATTGTTACNNCCCCCCCCCCCCCCCCCTCTCCAGCGTTAGGAACCCAGATTCAAAAAGTTCGGATCAGATCATTCGGTATGTATATTTTAGATCAGGCAGGGAGTCATTACGAAATCTTTAAGTTACGAGGGTTCCTTCGCGTCCACTCCTGAGAGGAACCACAACAAACTCGGAAAGATATCCTTTTGTTAACATAACCTTTACAAAACAACTTTAATTTATTTCATTAAGATTTATACACTGCCACGATTTTTTTAATGACTTACTTTTAATTGGCATCTCTAGAATGTTTTCTAACAGTTTGTTGTAAAAACGTATACAGTTACCTTTAAATGTGTTAATGTAGCCTATTACAAGTATGAAAGTGTACTTCAGAAGACTGAATTTCCTAAGGCAGAGTGATGAATGCATGGAAAATGCTTACACTTCTAACGCTGGGAGGAAATACGTTTCAGTACGACCTCGTTTCAAGCACGGATCAAAGGATTTAACGACTGTTCACCTACTGTAACAGTACGTGGTACTTACGCAGTGAACCAACTTATACTGTATTGTTTGTTCAAATACGAAAATTCTTTGTTCAAGTAGGCTTTTACTGCACTTTTGTATCGTTAACTAAAGCATTCTTCGTATATTGATTCACATCAAACTTGTAACGCCATATTTTAGGGTGAAAAAGATTCAGAAATCATTAACAATAACACTATATTTAGCTTACTGTGTTAACGCAAGGTATCCGAGGGGTGCGGGGGCTATGTCAATCGGTAGCCTGGCTCTTGGGAATTCAATTGGTTAATTTCGTAAATCAAGTGATTGAGCGATTTTCAACGTTTACCAACATTTTGTTTTCGGATGAAGCTCATTTTCATCCTGATGGCCACGTAAATAAGGAGAACAGCCGCTACTGGAGCGCAACGAATCCGAAACGCAAACATCAGATAAGTAAATTATCGGCCCTTACTCTTTTGGAGACGAAAGGGGTGTGCAGTTACAGGCAATTCAGAGTGTTCTGTTTTGATGTTAGACAACTTCCTGGCACCTGAACTGCAAGACTTTCCTGGCTATAACCGAAGAACATGGTACCGACAGGACAGAGCAATTTCACACACGTCCAATATGTCTGTGCCACGTGTTCGTGAAATTTTCTCAGGCAAAATGATCTCCCGGAGAGGTAACATAAATTGGCCTCCACGCAGTCCACATGTAACCCCTATGGGTTATCTTGAATCTATAGTTTACGCATTTGAAAGAACATATCCGTCACGAAATGGCAGCCACCCCTGAGTCCACCTCACCACCACCGAGCCGTCATAAGTCATTTTACTGTTAGATTAAATGAGTGCCCATAACGCGAGGGTCTACATTTAGACGATATATTTTTTTTAAGAAATAAATTACCCAAAAAGTGTATTTTAATCGATCCCCTATATTTTTTATACAATAGGCATATTACAATGTCGAAGATTATTTAAGCGATAGAAATGTTTGGACTTGATTCCAGTTGCATACATAAGCTAAGCACATAAACCAATGTAACCAATAAAACTTTTCGGCGGAATCAACGTTCGTAGCTCGTGGGAGATTTGTTACTAACGGACAGACTGCTGACGAGACTAGAGTGTTTTTTGACTAAAATGTATATGTATTATTGGCTGTTTCAACAGACTTTTCTCTTTTATCTATGAATAATATATGGTAAGGTAAAAAGGTAAGTAGCAGCCCATTAACGTCCCACTGCTGGGCACAGGCCTCCTCACTCATATGAGAGAGGGTTTTTAGAGCATAGACTCACCACGCTGCTCCACTGCGGATTGGCAGGCATAGTACACAAGTGTACTCTCTATTCCTTCACTCTTATAGCCGGATGTGACGGTAATTCGACACAACCGGATAGAGATCAGGCGCAGGACCGACGGCTTAACGTGCTCTCCGAGGCACGGGGGTGGATCACACCGCCGACTTCCCAACTTCGGGCTAATATTGAGAAAATCTTAATAGAAAACTCAATATCCATTTTTGAATTGGCCCGACCCGGGACTCGAACCCAGGACCTCATGTCTGTAGTCGAACATGCTAACCACTAGACCAATGAGGCAGTT
>JACTOM010000088.1:328858-368933 GCA_015832385.1 Elymnias hypermnestra
CTCGAGCGGCGGTCGGCCGGAGTGGTCGACTATTGAAACTGTCGCGTTCCTAGCTATTAGTGTTAATGAGTTTGTGTAAATTGATATCGGGAACATTAAGTGATTGAACATTATAATCCGAGTTAACTAACAAAGTGTTTGATTGCACCAACATTACCCACGAACGCCCACGGAATAAGAAATTAAATAATGGATCCAATTAATAACGATGTCGGCGGAGAACCCTACGCCCCTTTGCTTTATGCTTCTCCGTTCTCTTATTCTCCAACATATATATATAAAGAGAGAGATATAGAAAATAATGGCTTTTTTCTGTAATTTAAATTTGCCTGCGTTAGGTCGAACGACATACGAAAGGATGACAAGTGTCAAAGACGACAACCTAAAATCTTATTTTATTATAAAATAAACTAGTGTATTTGATAAAATCTATTTGGATATAAAAGGGACGATATTTGTTAAAGTATAAACTTTACAGATGAGGATGGTTTTTGTTGGGATATTTTAAAAAAGAATCTTAAGTCTTTTTACACAGAGAAACACAGCCTACTTTATTTTCGTCTCGCATTATATATGTATGAATATTTAATACAAGTGTTATTGATAGAGAGAGTTGTAGTTATTTCATATGTAGGCAAGTAAGTACCCCTTTAAAAATTAAAATATTAACACCTAAAAGCCTGCCAGCCTTTCTAGATAGAAAAGCATGCAATAAAACCGTTTGTGAATGTTCGAGCTGAATTTCTCTGGTCAGTTATTGCACATTGCTGTAATTCTACTGTTGTAAAACGCGACCATACTTTGCTGTAGCTCAACATAACATTACTTATACGCTTGGTATGAAGATATATACTAAATTTCAAGACAATAGGTAAAACAATGAGTAAATCACTCACAGTCTCGTTGATGCAATGATAAGCAAGTATTCGCTTCGCTCGCAAAGATTAAGTTAGGCATGTTAAGTGGTAGGCTTCGGCCGTGGCTAGTTACCACCCTGCCAGCTAAGCTATAGATTTGTGTACGATACTGTGTAGAAAACATAAGAGATGAATTGCTTTTTGACAATTGATTGACGCGTTTTTTATCTTAGACTGTATCATCACTTACCATCAGTTGTAATCATGTTTAAGCGTCAGTGATAAAAAAATCTTGCTTGATTGTGCTTTTCAATGAAGGAAAATGTTGTGAGGAAACCTACATATCCTGTGAGTAATTCCAGGGCTTGTGTAGCCAGCAGCGGAGCAGTGTAGTGGATCCTTTCTCTAAAACCTTCTCTCTTACAAGTTTCTCTCTCCTGTGCCCAGCAGTAGGATGTTAATAGGCTGCCACATACCTTTTGTACTTTAAATTTGCTTTAATGGTCTTGATTCGATACCCGGAAGAGATTTGTGGGAGCAAAATTATTAGTTTTGCGGCACTTCTTTGATGTTTTGATGATAGCTAGTCTTGACCGAAGCGTCCTACGAGTCCAGACCCAGAGAAAATATAAAATGAAATTTACTAATGTGAACCTAGAGGGATTCCATTAAAGCATAAGGTAAAAATCTATTCAGCAGCCTATTAGCGTCTCACGTCAGTTTTAGAGAATGGAACCATCACACTGCTCCTCTATGTGCTACACGTGTTCCAGAATTACTCACGGGTTATGTAGGTAATGTTTAATGAAGGTAAGTAATGAGACAATCTAAATTGTAATTCAGAACTGGTTAAAGGTAAATTACCTCTCGTGGTTTCTATACAACATAGAGGAACACTAGTCTCTTTGCTGGTAGGGTGGTAACTACAACCGAAGCCTCTAATTTAACTGTGTCCTTGTTAGAAGTTTTAATTTTTGGTTAACAAACTCAAACGCAACGTGCATGCAGAAGCAATCTATGTTGCACCAAACTAACAATCGAAGCTTTATAACAACACTCCATAAACAAACAAGAGCTCGTATGCATTGGGGATTAAAATTCAAATTGAAAATGTTGCAGAATTTCTCAGAGCTTTTTACTTTGTATACATATTCGACAACATGTTGTACGTAGATAAAAATATTCACAGTTTTACATAACATAAGAGATATAAATAAAATTGTTATAAATTCTAGAAGGATGCCTAAATTTAACAACTCATTGAAGGGTAACTTTAGATTTAGGAGATAAAAACGCGTCGTAGGGGTAGACAGAGACAATGTCCTTCCACTTGCCACGATCCTTGCATATCTCCTTCGCTTCTTTCATTCTCATTAAACCTTTCATACGAGTTCGTCGGTTTAAAGTAAAATATCCTGGATTTGGTCCAGGAACGTTCGCCTTGGTCTTCCTCTTACAACTTTCGCATTCACTCTTGACTCATAAATCCTTTTTATCAGTCTCCTTTCATTCATTCTCTCTACATGCCCAAACCATCTAAGCATACCTTTCTCGACTTTAGTCACTACATCTTCTTTTATACCACAACGTTCTCTTATCACACCATTTCTTACTCTGTCACTCAGTTTTAATCCACACATACTTCTCAACGCTCTCATCTGTACCGCATTACTTTACTTTTGTGATTCTTCTGCCAAACCCAAATTTTACTACCATACATAAGTGTTGGCACCAACAAGTATACATATTCTTTCACCTCTTCCACTTGTTCCCCATCAATCAAAATATTGCCATTCATCATAGATTCATCTCTTTCAAAAAGCATAACTTTCGTTTTGTTTACATTCACTTTCATTCCATTCCTTTTCAAAGATTCCTCATCTCCTGTAGCTCATTAGGGGATGACGCAATTATTACTTGATCATCAGCGTAGAGTAAACATTTGATGAGTAATTCATTCATTCTTAACCCATACATCCTTTCTTTTAAATCTGACAAACAGTTATCCATGAATACGTTGAACAGCCATGGTGGCGCAACACATCCCTGTCGTACCGTTTAATCTGACACAAGCACTAGAACCCTCATAGAGAGACTTCAATGCTTGGATCAGATTACCTCTCACCCCATACGTAGATAACGTTGACCACAACTCATTCCTCACCACTCGATCTTGTAAACACTGTAAATGATGCCAATTTAGGATAATATTGTTGTAATGTTTCATAAACGATTACAATTACTTAAAATATATTGTAACTATTAAAAAACTAACAGGGAGTAGTAGTTTCTTAATAAATAATAAATAAGATAATTAAGAAATGTATTTGGCGCCAAACACTCTCATTGGTGTTTTGCCGTAATATCCTTATTAGTAAGAAAGGTATATCAATTCGTAGAAATTAGTAGAGTTATCAGTTTTTAATCAACGTTAGCCACCAGTTATTGTGTTTTAAGTTAGTTGTGTCGGTAAAGAGGGCCGCTCTGCGATATCAAAGCTAGGCTGTATTTCTTTAAATTAAAATGGACGTCTTTTTAATATGTCATAATGACAATGGGTGTTGATGATTTTATTGTAGTTTACATTAAATATAACACGGATATAAAAGTAAGACTAGTTTTTTGTCGCATTCTTCTCTAAAAAGTTAGTTAGATAACTTAGTTTGGGTATTGACTTTTATTATGAAATCCTATTTAATACTTTTAACAATTTTTAAAAAATAGTTAAAATTATGGACATATTATTAATTTACTAAATATTGCTACTCATTTTCTGACATGCTCTTCTCAATACTTTCAATTGTTAATCGTTATAATAAATCATCATCAGCCGTACATGTGATTAAAAAACTCCTAAATTACAGAAACCACACTCCTTGCGAAGGACTTCAGTAGAAAGATATACAATTCCTACTATTACTTCACATTCTCGCTATATAATTGTTCAAATTTTTGATCAATAATAAAATAGTTTTCATTCTCTACTCAAGGGTGTGTGTTTGAGTGAGTGTGCGAGTGTAATTCAATGTGTGGGTGAGAGCGAGAGTGTAAGTGTGAATAAGCGTATGGGTTAGAGTGCGTGCGTGTGTTTGTGTGTGAACGTGTGTGTCTGAGTGAATGAGCGTGACAGTGCGTGTGTGAGTGTATAAGTGTGAGTGAGTCTATGAGTGTGAGCGAGCATGAAAGTGTGGATGTGTGTGTGTGTGTGTGTGTGTGTCATATACTTAGCGAAGAATAGGAAGCTAAGTGTAATTGAATACTTACGGTTATAGTTTTTAAGAGCTTAAAGTATTAATTGTTGGGTCCTTTAATAATATTAAGTTATAAGATAGTTATTAATAGTTTGTTTTTCAGGACAATGGCGATAAAGAGGTGATTGTTTAAGTATGATAAGCGGGTTGTCTATGATTATAGGCGTCACCTTTTAATGATTATTATTGTTGAAAAAATGATGACATCAAGTTTATTAATGGAGTGAAGTAAACATGAAAATGACAAAATACGTTAGTATATAGGCCTCACCTTTCGTTCGCGGCATTGGAGGACATATTGGAATAATATCGCGTTCGTCGCTTATAGTTCGCTCTGAAATAGTACAATGAGTGTAAGAAACTTGGGAATTCACAAGTGCTCTTATCATCTTTCAGGGCAATCATTACAAATAATCATGATTAAGAAATGAAACTGGTAAGAAAACGTTAACCTTGTAAAAGGTAATTTACCTCTTACGGTTTCTACACAGCATTATACTAGAGGGAAAATCAGCTCAAGACCGACAGATTTTAATGAATTATTAATTTGTTAGAGACTTCGTCACGAAACAGGAGGAAACATTAGATCTCCTAAAATATTCGCCCAATTAAATTGAAATTCAGCAAACGTTAACCTTATGCGATGTGGACTCTCACTGAGAACGGGTTTCCGCATCTTCCCAATTGACTATGGTACATAAGCGAAGAACACAATTAACAATAACCGTTGCTAAAGGATTCAGGATCAGAAAAACGATGACACAGAAGATACAGATTGTACATATCCAAGTCAAGGTTAGCAGATCTGTGATCACATTCGGTGGTAAGTGATGGTATATTATAAGACGAAAGCGAGGTAAGCTTAGCCTCTTCCCAGAGGCTATTTACCTTTTACCGTTTATCATCCACTTTTGTTATATCAATGACCTCGCTCTAGTAGAGGTCTCAGGTTCGATTCGTTGGCTGGTCTATGGCTTTTATGCGGCGTTATATGTGGACACCACTATTTTTAGTTTGTAGTTTTAGTGGTGGTGACAGATTAGCGCTTGACTGTGATCACACCTAATGGTATGTGATAATACAGTCTAAATAGTGAGTTAGTCTGGTAAAAGGCAATTTACCGCTTATGGTTTCTACCCAGTATCGTACTTGAACACAAATCTAGCTATGGCCGAAGCCTCCCACCACTCCAGGTATGAAAAATTAAAAAATACCCGGTAGCTTTGCTAGCAAAGCAAGTACTTGCACTGCACCAGTGAGGTTATAATTCCCGATTAATAGGACAAGTTTCATTGTAATCTATAATATTTTTAAATTTAAGTATAAACAGACAAAGTTGCGTTACAGTCAGTCTTTAATAAAGTAAATATTAGAGGTAGGCAGAGACAACATCCGTCCACTTGCCACGATCCTTGCATATCTCCTTTGCTTCTTCCATTCTCATTAAACCTTTTATACAAGTTCGTCGGTTTTGAGTACTCTTGACCTGGCCGTTATTTAAAATGTCCTGGATTTGGTCCAGTCTTTTTGTCAGTCTCCTTTCATTCATTCTATCTACGTGCCCAAACCATCTAAGCATACTTTTCTCAATTTTAGTCACTACGTCTTCTTTTATACCACAACGTTCTCTTATCTCACTATTTCTTACTATGTCACTCAGTTATAATCCATTCATACTTCTCAACCCTCTCATCTCTACTGCTTTTATTTTACTTTTGTGCTTCTTCTGTATAAGTGTTGGCACCTGCATGCACAGCCAGTCTGGCTCTTTGAGACACCATCTGGCTATTCATAAAGGCATACAGAGCACCATTTAATATTACTTTCACATGTTCCATCTTTTGTAAATTTTGATCCCAAGTATACAAATTCTTTCACCTCTTCCACTTGTTCCCCATCTATCAAAATATTACCATTAATCAAAAATTCATCTCTTTCAAAAAGCATAACTTTCGTTTTGTGTACATTCACTTTCATTCCTTTTTATTTAACATGCAACTAGTCTCGTTCGTGTTACAGTTTAGGATTGAAATACTGGCTTCGGTCGTAGCTAGTTGTCACAAAGACCAAGCAAAAATGCGCCCCGATATAACGCAGCATAAAAACCAGTATTATTTTACATTGCATCACTAACCATCACTAACATCTTCCAGTCAACGAATAGAACCTGGGACCTCGATTAAAACAAGGTTATCGATATAAGACGCGAAGTGCAGTTAAGAAAAAATTTATATTATATGCAGAATTTTTTTAAACGAAATCTAATTGAGGATATTAAACTAATATTATAAAGAGTTTTCAAGGAGTTTTCAATCAAAAACTACAGGACCGTTTACAAATTTTTTTTCACCATTACAATGCATTTTCGCTGAGCGACTTATGATATATTATTTTCTCAAAAAAAGAATAGGGATCCTTAATAAAAATGCTTAATGTAACCCAAAGTGTGAATCAAAGATTCTGTCATCGCGTGCCCTGCGGAAACTATTGAAGATAGAAAAAAAAAGTTCTACAAAATTATAGAACGTATTAATATCTACAAAAAAGTCTACAATACCATATGTCCAACTACTATAGTTATCCCACTATAGCAACTTTTTTATATTTTAAAAGTTAATAAATATGCCGATAATCTTTATGCTATAAAATATATTTTATTAAAGGCCATTTCAAAACCTATAAAATGTTTTTTTTTTTAAATTATTAAAATAGAACATTCTATTGAAAAGCAATAACGAATTTAAAAACGTCAATCTAAGAAATTAGTCCGTCTTTGAAGGACTACTTAGAAGATAAAAAAGTGTGTCGGTGAAAGAATTGCTCCAATCGATATAAAATAAATTAATAATGTATATTGTAATGATGGTTAGATAAAAGGGAAACACAGCTGGCTTTGTTGTGGGCCCTTCTTAGAACAGGACGCGAAGTAACCCTCGTAACATCACTTCGTAAGTCGTTTTTTAATATCATCATCACTACATTGGAAATAATATATGGGAAAATATTAAAACTCAAAATCTTTGCATAACTACCTCTGTAAAATTATAGGAGTTGTTAAATCACATAAATATCTCGATTTCACAATTAACCATCGGTTTAATTGACATGGCCTTATTAACTATATTTGCAATAAGCTTTTACAATAATCTTTCACTAAAATAATTATAATAAATGAAAGTTTAATTATTATTACTTAAATTTTAAACATGTAATGCCATGCCAATATGTCAAAAACATCCTTTTACAAGACGCGTATTATAATGTTAAAGATTATTTAAATAATAGAATTCCCTTCAGGTAGGCAGAGACAACATCCTTCTACTTGCCACGATCCTTGCATATCTCCTTCGCTTCTTTCATTCTCATTAAACCTTTCATACAAGTTCGTCGGTTTAGAGTACTCTTGACCTGGCCCTTATTTAAAATGTCCTGGATTTGGTCCAGGAACGTTCGCCTTGGTCTTCCCCTTCCAACTTTCGCATTCACTCTTGACTCATAAATCCTTTTTGTCAGTCTCCTTTCATTCATTCTCTCTACATGCCCAAACCATCTAAGCATACCTTTCTCAATTTTAGTCACTACGTCTTCTTTTATACCACAACGTTCTCTTATCACACTATTTCTTACTCTGTCACTCAGTTTTAATCCACTCATGCTTCTCAACGCTCTCATCTCTACCGCATTTATTTTACTTTTGTGATTCTTCTGCCATACCCAACTTTCACTACCATACATAAGTGTTGGCACCAACACTCCAGCATGCACTGCCAGTCTAGCCCTTTGAGACACCATCTGGCTATTCATAAAAGCATGCAGAGCACCATTTACCATATTCCCTGCATTCACTCTCCTTTCGATATCACTTTCACATGTTCCATCTTTTGTAAATTTAGATCCCAAGTATACAAATTCTTTCACCTCTTCCACTTGTTCCCCATCTATCAAAATATTGCCATTCATCATAGATTCATCTCGTTCGAAAAGCATAGCTTTCGTTTTATTTACATTCACTTTCATTCATTTCCCTTTCAAAGCTTCATTCATAATATTTATCTCCTGTAGCTCAAGCTAAAAACACAAGAGTAAGTGAAACGTTAAATAACTGTACAAAAAGGATACTCGGTAAGAAACTTTTAATGTAAGAAATTTGATTATAAATTACCAATCGGTTTCTATAGTTATATCGGAACACTATTTTGCTTAGCGACACGTATTTACTATTAACAACCCAGCTACCATTTACAACCAAGATAAAATAGAAAATACAATGTCTTTTACATAGCAATATATATATAATATATAATATATATAATTATAAATATAATATATATAATATATATAATAAATATAATATATAATATATATAATTATAATAACAGCATAGCAATTGCTGAGCTGCAGACCTTTTCTACATTGTTTATATATAGGTAGTAAGTTTAGTATTTTTCTTTCATTATAATTTAAGTTTGTTTGTTTATTTATGTGCAATGTAGAATAAATTTATTTTTCTTTCTTTCTTTCTTTCTTTTATTCGCACAACCAGTTATCGAACCGGGGATATCTATTACTTAATAAAAATCACACAATGTAATAAGAAAACACCATTCATTCCGTTTACTACTCGTGCGTATGTTAACCAAATAAAAAATATGTAGAAAACACGATTTACTCACGGTTTACTGCATGAGAAAAATGCCCAAAGACGGCGAAAACCATTTTTGAAACCCATTTCTACTGGTATCAACCACTTTAACTGCACTAAGTTAAATAATAAAGTTATCAAATAACAGATTCGTGGCCAAAATGGCAGCGTGTAGTTACTGTATGAGGAAGCCGTTTGTTCAAGCTTGTCACAAAATCAAAAGAGGGTAGATGCAAAAAAATGTATGCAATACATATTAAATGCCTTATTATTCTTCTATAACGTCATATATTTATAGATAACTAGCAATACCTTGAAAAGTATTTAATATTTATTAAAACGGTCTTTAATAAAATGTCATTTAATAGGATAAGGGTTAACTACAGTAGAACATTTTTTTGTTCTATCGCAGCGCGGGCGATGATAGAAGGCGACTTCAAAAAAAGGAGGGTATCAATTCGTCAAACTGCCTCATTGGTCTAGTGGTTAGCATGTTCGACTACAGACATGAGGTGCTGGGTTCGAGTCCCGGGTCGAGGCAATTCATAAATCAATATTTGGTCGAAGTTGGGAAGTTGAAGGTGTGATCCACCTCCGTGCCTCAGAGAGCACGTTAAGCGTCGGACTATGGGAGTGAAGGAATAGAGAGTGCACTTGTGTACTATGCCTGCCAATCCGCAGTGGAGCAGCGTGGTGGGTCTATGCTCTAAAACCCTCGCTCCTTGGAGTTAGCAGGCCTGTGCCCAGCAGTGGGACGTTAATGGGCTGCTACTTACTTACAATCAATTCGTCTGTATTTTATTTATGTTTGTTACCTCATCTCCCGACTGGGTGGACCGATCTTGATGATTTTTAATTTATATAAAAGGTGATGCTCGTCATAGGGTCCCATGTTTTAAAAACCAGTTCTGATGATGGCATCCATGAGAAAACCGTATAAGTCTTAAATTTGCGTAAGCAAGTGCGCAACAAATGGACGAATAACTTAAGATCCGCCAACCGATTTCGATGATTCTTTTTTTATTGGAAAGGATATACTTCGAGGGTTGTTTTATGATAGTTTGGTTATGTTCTTATGATGGAATCCATGTCAGAGTGACGGAACTCTTCAATTCTTGGGAGCAAATGAAGGATACTCGACTGAATCTTCTATAGGCTATCCGGATATTTGAGTTGCCTACCGTAACTTCGTGCTAGTCGTAGTTAAATATGAAGATCAATGGAACTCCTCAACCGCTTACAGTAAGAGTGTGATTTTTGGCAAAATCTATAACTGTCTGTAATCAAATGCTAATGACCTTACGTTTGTTGCTGCATTGCAATATGTGAAAGGTGAATTATGTGTGAAGCGGTGGTATAAGGGTTTCGGGTTCGATCCCGGGTGTGGCGATATTAATGTAAATTTAACTTTGTAAAGTTGTTTCATTTAAACGGTATTACCTCATGTGAGAAACGCGTTTCAAGTGTACACATATTGAGACAAATTTGTTAGTTTACTTCAGATTCACTAAAAATCATAAAATAAATAAAAATTTTAACAAAAAAAGAACCGCCTTCCAAACAAAATGTAATTATAAATAATTGCGTAGTCTTTCTCAGAGTTGTTCGTATTCTTATATTTGGAGTCGGTGTCAGCCAAGGTACACATATAGGTATAGGTTGTAACTACATATACAAGACTACCTCATTGGTCTAGTGGTTAGCATGTTCGACTACAGACATGAGGTCCTGGGTTCGAGTCCCGGGTCGGGCCAATTCAAAATGGATATTGAGTTTTCTATTAAGATTTTCTCAATATTTGCCCGAAGTTGGGAAGTTGGCGGTGTGATCCACCCCCGTGCCTCGGAGAGCACGTTAAGCCGTCGGTCCTGCGCCTGATCTCTCNACCCTGTTCTGTTCACACCGGACTATGAGAGTGAGGGAATAGAGAGTGCACTTGTGTACTATGCCTGCCAATCCGCAGTGGAGCAGCATGATTCTATCAATGGTAACCATTGGGTACAAGGCTCCTCACTCCTAAGGGTTTTAAAGTGTAGACCCACCATGCTGGTCCACTGCTGTTTAACAGGCTACACATACTCCAGAACTGTTCTTGGAATATGTATTTTTACACAAATAATTACTTACTGTCAAGAGAAACTTAGTGGTGTCTGCCCAGGATTCGAATCAACTGAATCTCTAAACGGGTTGCAGCACTTGAATCAATGTATTATTTTCAATGTACAACTGATAGACTGACTGACTGACTGCCTCATTGGTCTAGTGATTAGTATGTTCGACTATAGACATGAGGTCCTGGGTTTGAGTTCCGGGTCGGGCTAATTTGAAATCGATTTTGAGTGTTCTATTAAGATTTTCTCAATATTTGCCCGAAGTTGGAAAGTTGGCGGTGTGATCCACCCCCGTGCTTCGGAGAGCACGTCAAGCCTTCGGTTCTGCGCCTGATCTCTCACCGGTCGTGTCGGATTGCTGTTACGTAGGACTATGAGAGTGAAGGAACAGAGAGTACACTTGTGTACTATGCTTGCCAATTCGCAGTGGAGCAGCGTGATGGGTCTATGCTCTAAAAACCCCCCTCTCTCATATGAGTGAGGAGACCTGTGCCCAGCAGTGGGACGTTAATGGGCTGCTACTTACTTACATATACAAACTGTAGATGTGAACGGCGCCGGAGCTGCCAAGTGAAGGGAAACCTACCTTGCCTGACGCCGACTCCGAATATAAGAATACGAAGTATACTATAAAAGAATACGCAATTATTTCTTACTTTTTAGAGCATATTAATATATTTGTAAGTCTGTTTTGAAGGCGGTTCCTTTTTTGTTAAAATTTATATTTATTTTCGACTAATTCTTTCATGGGTTACATTAATGCATTTTTATTGGGTATTCCTATTTTTTTTAGAAAGAAATATACCTTTTTGATGGTGAAAAGCTAATTGTACGATGGAATATTCAGTGAAATAATATACTGTTAAAGGCCGAGTTGGAGTTTTACTCCTGTGTATAATATTGGTTTAGAAATAGACAAAACATAAAATCAAGGCTCAACCCAACCACCGGTTCAGAAAGTTGATTCCGCTGAGGAGAAACCGGCAAGAAACTCAACGGTTACTTCTTCAAACATAGCTTTTTTGTACGTTACAATGTGTTTAGCTTTCATCAATCAATCAAAATATTCTTTAACAAAAGTTATCTTAAAAATCACTTTTGAATCGTCAGTAGTCTGTTCGTTAGTAATAATTCTACATCTTTGTCGCTTAAATAATCTTTTAACATACTTCTTATAACTATGTGGAGGAAAACCCAGAAGTGATTCTGGTATTTTATTAAAAATGCGTAAGCTCAACCCGACAAATGATTTTTGAACCTTCACTCTAAAATACGGTATTAAAAGTCTGTTTTTATTTCTTGTATTGAAATTGTGTTTCGCTCCTTTTGCTGTATAATATCAACCAATAAAACTTCTAGTGATAAATATGAAGTAGCAGGAAATATAAACGAACTAGCAACGAAAGATTAACAGAATGGTCTGTAGCTCGCATCAGCTGTTTCGCTTTCATTGTGGTTTCATAAGAAAATGTTTATGTTTTTAGCTAAAATTAAAAAGGTATATTTTTCTGAACGGAATACCAGAAATGCCAACATTACTCATAAACTCATCAAGCGCTTAAATGTCATAAGCAATTCGCAAAGAGATAATTATGAAAATTCTTGCAAACTTCATGGGATAATGTCGCTCTCGGACCGTCGATGTGTCTTAGACATGATTTTTTTGCATAATATTTGCAACAGTTTATTTGATTGTCCTGAACTAGTTACTACTTTTATTCGCCTAAATGTTCCAGATAAACGCACGCGACACACAGAATTATTTCAAGTTCCACCTGCGCATACCAATTACTATCAAAATTCTGTTACTTATCGGCTCCTAAATAATTACAACAAACACTTTAACACCATTGACATCTTTTCTACATCCAAAAATAGGTTTAAAAAATTGGTAAAAAATAAAGTCCTGAATATATAACTTAATTTAATTTATCTAAAATATAATAGCACCCACACACACATACACACATACACACACACACACACACACACACACACACACACACACACACACACACACATACACGCAGCTGTGACTGTTAATAATACTGTAAACATAAGAAGAATCTGTAATTGGCATAAGATTTGTAATTCTCTTTTTTTTACATGTTTTATTAGTTAAGATGCTGTAAATTTTGTGATAATAAATAAATAAATAAATTACCTGTACGAATCTGAGTGCGTGTGACGTCACAATGTTTATTTCTCATCGCAACAGAAAAGTCGTTTTACCATTGTATATAATTTGCTTTAATATAATGATAAGCATTTATATATAACGACGAATTTGCATCGCCTAAAGCATCACATAGTGGCCCCGTATCTTTAAGAAACAGTCCCTTTAACCGACCCCTAAATATACATAGATCCCTTACCTATGTGAACAATCCCTTTTAATAATAATAATAATACAGAAAATAAATGAAATTAAACTAAATTAATAAATAAAAAAATACTGTAAATATAAAGACGTCTTATATACTAGCTGAGGGTTATCCCTTGGCATCATTTTCTGTTGCTCGTCACATGAACAGACAGCCAATATGTGAATATAGGGCTAGGCATTCCCACAGAAATCGTTTAATGGCCCCTAAATATATTTAGAGTATCCTTTAGCTAAAGAACAGTCTGACCCGTATAGAAATAACAAACACAGTACAATGTTTCCTATCTCACTCTCTCCCACGTCAAATCTTATGAATATACGTGTGTCTCTTTTTACTGTCACTTTTTCGTTTCATCGACTTAAAATCACAACGCTGTTTTCACTTCTAAATACATATTTATGCAGGCTTTACTTTGGGAGTTAGTGAAAGTGTGACGAGAGCGTTACGATAAGTGTGATCGGGCGAGGCGAACGGACGCTGAACAAAATAAAGTTATATAAATATTTGTAGTTAATTATACGACCATTTCTATATATATAAGAGATATGATTCATCACGATATTTCTGGATCTGTAAAGCATAGACTTGAAATTTGGCATGAATATTCCTTTTGCCGAGTAAAAGTCATGTCATGTCCACGCAGATGAAGTCGCAGGTTCAGTTTGTATAAGTACCCTAAGACCCTGTTGCGTAATCCGTCATCTCTGATTTGAGGATATTACTTTGTTTATTAGATAACGCACCTATTTTCAATATTATGCTAAAAAATGATAATAACAAAAGTAGTTCGGAATAAACTTTCCTACAATTTGTGATAGTTTTTGAAATTAACCATGGAATGAGAAGATTTTGTATCAAGAGGTCCCTTATTTTCTATTTGTTTTTGCTGCTTAAACAGTTAAAGTTACACAAAAATTATGTATTACGGAAATATTCCTCTTAAAAAGCACTAAAGAAAAGTCTGACACATCATATTCCTATCTTTTACGGTTAACTCACTATAGCCATTATATCGCAAACAAATTTGTTGTCTCTTTTATGTGACAGATCTTTAGGTACATATTTTTCCCGTTTATTCTGGATCACATTAAGCGACTGTATTTAAAAGATAGCTTTGATACACCGATTGCATGAGACAGAATATTTAACAGACAGACAGATATTATACATTTGACTGTTGAATATAGGCAGCGACTTTAAGTAGCAAAGATTCTACGATGCTGTGTAGAAACCATAACAAATTAATTACCACTTACCAGATTATCGCAATTATATCTCGGACTATATCATTAAGCAAGATTAAGGATCAAAATCAAATTTAAAATATTAATATTATATCTACAAAAGGTTTTGAGAGTTGGTTCAATAAAGACTTTATGTTATAAATAACGGTATTGTTTAGGTAATGATAAATGCAAAATAGATTGTTAATTTTGTTAAAAAATCGCAACTTTTTCAACCGATCATATGTAAGTTATTCACAGGTTAGCACTGAAAGCCAACTTGATAAGTTATGATACGTTCTAAAGTAGAAGTTCCTTGGCCCGGTAAAATATAGTTTACCTCTCATACCAATACGCAAATTATTTGCATGGGGGCTCGTTTTTCAAAGTACAGTGGTTACCAACTACAGTCGAAGCCTTGCAATTTAAACTTGCCCTGTCGGCAATCGACTCCAGCTCCTCTTGCTTGCACCATCGCCCCAAAAAGGCAGTTATAACATAAGACAAAAGAAAAATACAATAATATATTATTAAGAAAGCTCTCAGGCAGTTATAATCTTAACAACATGTTTTGACGTGAACACGTCTTTAAAATCGTATCCATAGATAACAAAATCGGGGGATACAGTTTGGAGTTGCAACATATCTGTCACCTTCATATGAAATTCAATATCATGACTGGATAACTAAAGGATCAAAGAATTTATTACACTAAGTAAAGACCGTAACACATCGTGCACGGCGGAGGAGGAAGCCCTGTAGCGATTGGGACGAAGCCAACCTGGTTGAGTTCAATGCTGCCAAAACGCAAGCGTGTTTATCCACCGCTAAAAGGAGTACGTTTCCCTTCACTCCTACTTTCCGAAATATGTCTGTTCCGATTATCGACAGTATTGATCTCCTTGGTGTAAACTTATCTCCTACACTTAACTTCCGGCGATGCATCGAATCCAAGGCTCAAACTGCAGCCAAAAAGCTTGGTGTCCTTAATAAGGTCAAACATTACTATACAAAGCTCAAGCTTGATCGTGCATGGAGTACTGTAGCCACCTTTGGGACGGCTCAGCCAAGTACCAGCTTGATGCTCTGGATTCGGTGGCCAGGAGACTCATAGGCGACAAAAACCTCGATAAGAGAATGGCAAGCCTGCAACATCGACGCCACTTTGCCTATCTGTCGGTGTTCTACAGAATTTATTTCGGAGAGTGTGCGCAGGAACTGTACGATCTTGTTCCTCCGTCTCCTTTTTACTTGAGAATATCAAGGCACAGAAACGATTGGCATCGGTACATAGTGGACATCCCACGACTCCGTACCAAGCGTTTTGCCCAATCGTTTCTGAACCGCACCGCAAAGGAGCGGAATGCTTTACCAGCTTCCGGGTTTCCTACAATCCGGGTACTTTCAAATGCAGAGTGAATAGGCATCTCCTTGGCAAGCGCGGTACACCCTAGGCTGCATCAATACTTAACATCAGGTTTGATTGCAGCTAATCACAGGCCTGTTACGAATTAAAAAAAAACCGAGACGTATTCACGCACAACAAACGGCCCATTTTTAAAACGCTTTTATTAGCTTGCCATGTATGTATGTTTGTAACTATGTAACGGAATCATTTCGCGCGATTTTTAACTATCTCCAGAAGTCTAATTACTTCGAAACTTTGCATACGTATTAAGTGCTAAAGACAAAGTCTTTTTAAAGGTGGTTTAATTCTATAAACACCTAGATGTGTGGAAAAATACTAAATCGTATTAAAAAAAATTCAGAGTGAAATGCGTGGGGTGCATTTTACAACATTCCCATGAGTCTCCCTTCATAGACAGTTGCCAATAGAATGATTGTAACCTTAAATACGTCAAGCACCCCACGGCTTCCACGCTGAATTCAATGGTTCTGTTTATAACTTATTATCAAACGTTATTTCTAGTTATTAGTTCGGTTTACTATAAAAGCTGCCATTGGTCTAGTGGTTAGCATGTCTGATTACAGACTACAGACAGTCTATTAAGATTTTCTCAATATTTGCCCGAAGTTGAGAAGTTGGCGGTGTGATCCACCACCGTGCCTCGGAGAGTACGATAAGCCGCCAGTCCTGCGGCTGATCTCTCTCCGGTCGTGTCGGGTTCCCATCACATCGGACTATGAGAGGGAAGGAATATGAGTGAGGAGGCCTGTCTCCAGCAGTGGGACGTTAATGGGCTCCTACTAACTTACTATAAAAGCGTGATTTTTTAAACTGTGTTTGTTTTTACAAGCTACTTATGCTGTTTTAGCTCTCGCCTCTATTATATTGACCAGCAAAGGATAAAGGGGGATAACAAATACTCTGTTAAAGCACCTTCGCGAGGAACCGCAATAAAATTAGCATGAAACCTTGACCTCAGTATTAATACGGTATTGATTCTTTCAGTAACGTATAATAGATGTCATACGTCATGAAGGATTGACATGCCATAGGTAAAAGTTACCTTGTGCACGAGTATTCTTCTTCTACGTGATACTGGCGAAGTAGATTGTGCCATTCTGATTAACGGCTTAACATCAAACAACAATAATTCCAACTTATTAAACGAATTTATTTAGCTTGGCCTCTTGGACCTCTTTCCGTCAACAGATTGGTCTGATTTGGTACACAATATTTACACACATCATAAACATAAACTGCCTCATTGGTCTAGTGGTTAGCATGTTCGACTACAGACATGAGGTCCTGGGTTCGAGTCCCGGGTCGGGCCATTTCGAAAATCCATATTGAGTTGTCTATTAAGATTTTCTCAATATTTGCCCGAAGTTGGGAAGTTGGCGGTGTGATCCACCCCCGTGCCTCGGAGAGCACGTTAAGCAGTCGGTCCTGAGTCTGATCTCTCTTTGATCGGGTCGGATTCCCGTCACATCGGACTATGAGAGTGCACTTGTGTGGCAGGCGTAGTACAATCCGCAATGGAGCAGCGTGGTGGGTCTATGCTCTAAAAACCCTCGCTCCTCGGAGTGAGGAGGCCTGTGCCCAGTAGTGGGACGTTAATAGGCTTCTACTTACTTACTTTTCATTTAAACACATTAACATAAAAGCTAAAATAATCTGTATCATTGTAAAAACAAGATGGCCGCCATTACAAATTAGCGGATTACTTATATTTTCACAACTATCTCAATATGGATATGATAGGAAAGGATTTAACTGGTAAAATATAGTTAAGCATAGAAAAAATTAAATATTCTTTCATAATCTACTAAATAAGAGTATCAAATGAAAGGGCTTGAGTAAAAAAAATAGTAGTATTCCATGAAAAAAGTCCAAATTCCATATGGCCGCCGATAAAATGGCGGATTCATTAGATATTTTTTTTAATATTATCAAATGTAAGGGTTTCCATGTTTTCAGTCTTTTAAAATTGAACTATAAAACTTGACAATACATTAGGTAATATTGTTTTTATGTTAAACCATTAAAGATGTAGATAATATAGTAATAGCTGAAAGCAGTATGCCAACCACTTTCCTCATCAATCTAGAACATTGATCAGAGAAATATATAATAGAAATATTTCAGAAAACCTAATGAATTATATATTTACACACAAACGACACTGGCGTTAGCATACACGTCAATGACTTAAATTAATCATGAATAATCAACACAGTCTCATTAGACTAAGTTACATTTATTTTTGCCTTACTTTATTTGCATGTTCTCATTTCTCTATTTCTTTTTGTTTACATCACACTTAATTTAATTTAATTTTATATTCAATAGTGCTGTAAGTAGCAGCCCATTAACGTCCCACTGCTGGACACAGGGCTCCTCACTCTGAGGAGCGAGGGTTTTTAGAGCATGACCCGTCACGCTGCTCCAATGCGATTGGCAGGCATAGTACACAAGTGCACTCTCTATTACTTCACTCTCATAGACGGCTTAACATGCTCTCCGAGACACGGGGGTGGAGCACACCTCCAACTTCCCAACTTCGGGCAAATATTGAGAAAATCTTAATAGAAAACTCAATATCGATATTGGAATTGGCCCGACCCGGGACTCGAACCCAGGACCTCATGTCTGTAGTCGAACATACACCTGTAATGGTGAGTCATACTGAACGAATCTCTGTTGTAAATTTATAATATAAATTTATAAGTTCTTTCAACTTACAAGGCCTATTTGGATCTAATAATTATAAGAAAGTCGTTTAAAAAAGCTGTGTGGGAAATAATGTGGTGTGGCTGTGTTATGGACACGCTCGTTTGCTGTACGTAAATACGTCTCGTAGCACATGTGCACATGTAACACAACACGATGTGCTACAGCCCTTATTTAACGTATTAAATTCTTTGATCATTCAGCTTTCCCGCTGTGTAATTGAATTTCGGGTGGAGGTGATAGATGTGTAGATTTTAAAGACGACAAAAGTAATAACAATGTGCTAATGATCAGGTCTGTCCGTTGGTAATGAAATGACCAACGATTCGAACGTTAACTTCTACCGAGAATATGTGAGTAATTTATTTATTTATTTTACAAAATCCACAGCCCTCTTAAAAATAAAATATAATCTAATTAAATTAACTTAAGGCCAATTACGGATTTTACATTTATTTATTGGACTAATAAGCGCCAGAGAGATTGCGCGTGGGTGCGTGGGTGGGTGTGGTGTGTGTTTGTGTATGTGTGTGTGTCTGGAGTCAAATACAAGCTACCTTCTCACTATTTAAATTCATTAATTTTATTAGTTCTTTTTTAAATTTTAGTTTGTTGCCATGGAAGATATCGACGTAAGTTTCGTTATAATTTCTTTGAATGCAGCAAATTATGGAATTATTTGCATAATTTGTTTGACAATGTGAAGTAAAAAAGAGGGGTGTTTGTCGCGTTATAAGTAATAATTTTAATTTAAGTATATTTGCTATTGGAATAATCCGTAACTGTATATACGAGTATATGTTTTTATGGTTACTGTTTAATAATTGTGTTCTTCGTTCTTCCTACTATATTTTAAGATAGATATCGTATTATAAGGTGATATCAGGTGTTGGTTGTTATATGAAGATGCTACAAGAAAGATCGGTATATAAAACTATATCTACTATTATGTAATTATAAAAAAAAACAATATTACAGCTTAAACATATTGTATTAACTACTTTTATCAGTTTTTTCACTGTGACTGAGTTTTTTAGCTTCTTCTTAGAACATTATCATTACATTGAAATAATGTGAGAAAATAAAAACAGTTAAAAGTACTTATTTCAGTAAATATATAGTTTTTATTCAAAACTATTTCAAAACGAATTTTTTTAATATATTTATGGTATATTTAATATTTTTCAGAGTGAATAAACAACAATTATACAATAAGAATTTGAAAACGTCACACTAATAATAAAATAAATCGCCCACTGTGATACGAATGAAAAATAATCATTTTACTGAATGACGTTCCGTACATGAAACACTATAAAGTGTATAAAACCTTTCCAATGTAGTAAATCGATAATATTTATTTACTTTTAATAATGTAAATTAGTTTAACCTAACATCGAATGCGTTTATTTGATCTGGTGTGCGTTAAAACACTTTTGTATGGGAATACAAGTAGTATTATGGTAATCTTACCTTAAAATAGTGGCAGTCCGAGTGTTTTTAAGTTATTCGTATGGTGGTCGGTGGTGGTAACCTATCTCGAAGGTAAAACCGTTACATAAACACTAAACACAGACTTGTACGTCCCGGTGACGAATG
The DNA here is from genome assembly GCA_015832385.1 of Elymnias hypermnestra. NCBI lineage: Eukaryota > Metazoa > Arthropoda > Insecta > Lepidoptera > Nymphalidae > Elymnias > Elymnias hypermnestra. The sequence goes on from JACTOM010000088.1 coordinate 349,067, forward strand.
CGAAAGAACAGGTCCTCTAGTTTCGCCAACTTTCGTAGCTCACTTCTCGTCGTAACCACGGCACATGCGCGTTAGACTTCAATCACTTCATACCCGAAAGGAATTTGTACAAAAAGAAATACAAAACACTTTATTTACTAGCAATGCCCCGCGATTTCACTCGATCTCTCACTCCCTTTAATCACACCCTCTCACGTTATTAGACACACACATTCATAATTCATATACAGATTTTACTTTACAACGAATATATAATAATGTTTATTGGGCGTTCGTAGATTTAGAAAAGGCCCTATGGTCGAGTGGTGAGGAATGAGTTGTGGTCAACGTTATCTACGTATGGGGTGAGCGGTTGTCTGATCCAAGCATTTAAGTCTCTCTATGAGGGTTCTAGTGCCTGTGTCAGAATAAACGGAGCGTACACGGAGTGGTTTCCTGTCGAAAGAGGTGTTCGACAGGGATGTGTTGCGTCACCATGGCTGTTCAACCTTTTCATGGATAAATGTTTGACAGATTTAAAAGAATGTATGTATGGGTTAAGAATGAATGAATTACTCATCAAATGTTTACTCTACGCTGATGATCAAGTAATACTTGCGTCATCCGCTAACGAGCTTCAGGAGATGCTAAATATTATGAATGAAGCTTTGAAAGGGAAAGGAATGAAAGTGAATGTAAACAAAACGAAAGTTATGCTTTTTGAACGAGATGAATCTATGATGAATGGCAATATTTTGATAGATGGGGAACAAGTGGAAGAGGTGAAAGAATTTGTATACTTGGGATCTAAATTTACAAAAGATGGAACATGTGAAAGTGAGATTGAAAGGAGAGTGAATGCAGGGAATATGGCAAATGGTGCTCTGCACGCCTTCATGAATAGCCAGATGGTGTCTAAAAGGGTCAGACTGGCTGTGCATGCTGGAGTGTTGGTGCCAACTAAAATTGCGAAAGGTATGCATAGATGGTTTGGGCACGTAGAGAGAATGAATGAAAGGAATACTAGAATGTAATGTTGGAAGGGAAAGACCAAGGCGAACGTTCCTGGATCAAATCCAGGACATTCTAATTAAGGGCCAGGTCAAGAGTACTCTAAACCGACGAACTTGTATGAAAGGTTTAATGAGAATGAAAGAAGCGAAGGAGATATGCAAGGATCGTGGCAAGTGGAAGGATGTTGTCTCTGCCTACCCCGAAGGGAATGAGGCGTGATGCTATGTATGTATGTATGTATGTTTATTGTGGCAATTTATTATTAGAATAGTATAACACTGTTATGTAAAACCTTTACATCAATTATTTCAGACAGAAATGCGTAGACACTCGTACTAAATAATCTATTCGATGCAATATTTAATCTTTATTTATGTATATTTAATAAAAGTGTTAGATAATACTCTTAGTAACTTAATGAGCATGCTTTTGGAGGTAGGTGTGTAAATTTAAGTTTTTTTTATCAAATTCTATTATTACTATGCAATTTAAAGCAAAGTTAACATTTTAAATAAGGGTCAGGTCAAGAGTACTATAATCCGATGAACTTATATGAAAGGTTTAATGAGAAGAGAAGGAGATATGCAAGGATCGTGGCAAGTGGAAGGACGTGGTCTCTGTCTACCACGAAGGGAATGAGGCGTGATTCTATGTATGTATGTAAATCCTTACTAATATTATAAATGCAAAAGAAACTCTATCTGTCTGCTTTTTACGACAAAACTACTGAACCGATTTAAATGAAATTTCATACACAGATAGTCTAGAGCCTGAGAAAGGACATAGGCTACTTTTGAACGCGGAACAAGGATTGTAATAGACAGAAGTATCGTCATATTTACATCTAGAAGCTTGTAAATTATTTCTTAGACTAAAGGGTCTTAAATAACAATCCTTATTAATAATTATAGATGCGTAAGCAACTGTCTGTCGCTTTCACAATAAAACTACTGAACCGATTTAAATTAAATTTCATACACAGATAGTCTAGAGCCTGAGAAAGGACATACAACCACCAGGCTAGGAAAAACAACCACTACCTGCGAATATATTGATTTGAAGTTGGGCATATATTATCCTTACATGACCTAGCCTCTCACGTAGAGACGTAGAACATGTTTTCTCATATTTACACGGGATTCGGTTATCAGCGATACTTGAGAGATATTCTATATTATTTTCCGTTGACATTCGTCATCTATGCTTTTTTTTCAAGATAAACTTGCATTTGCAACGTGCTTTCCATAATTACGTCGGAATCGACTACTACGCGGGTAACAGCTAGTATATTATTAAAATATCATATTTTATGAATAAAATATGTCCATATACCTGTAATTTATGCAACAGTGCTCTCTTTATAAGAGATTGTAATAAAAGCACATATACACTGGGTATATCTACTCGTTGGAATTTAATTATAAAGATATATAAAATCAGTTAATGCGTGCATGTGCTTGAATAAATAAATTGTAATTGTAGGGAGAGAGAGAATACACTTTATTGTGTACCATATATAATACATGAAATATAAACAATAACTTAATCATTGGGTACAAAAAGGTTGTCTTATCGCTAAGTAGCGATTTCTGCCAGGCAAACTTAGGTTTGGTGAAATTTTGACCAAAGTTACATACAAATAAATACATAACATACAAAAACCCTCTCTCATATGAGTGAGGAGGCCTGACCTCACTCCGGGGAGCGACGGTGCTTAGAGCACAGACCCACCACGCTGCTCCAGTGCGGATTGGCAGGCATAGTACACAAGTGCACTCTCTCTTCCTTCACTCTCATAGTCCGATGTGACGGGAAACCGACACGACTGGTGAGAGATCAGGCGCAGGACCGACGGCTTAACGTGCTATCCGAGGCACGGGGGTGAATCACACCGCCAACTTCCCAACTTCGGTCAAATATTGATTTTAGAAATGGCCCGACCCGGGACTCGAACCCAGGACCTCATGTCCGTGGCGGAATATGCTAACCACTAGACCAATGAGGCAGGCATTCGACCATAATTAATTTAAATTATAAGTTAAAACACTATTAAGGTTCTATTATTAAAGACTATGCTCAAAAGGAGTTGTTGCAATATATATATATATATATATATATATATACAAATGGACGGTTGGACCGATTACGATAATTCTTTTGTTCTTCTGTTTGTTTTACTCAGGAGAAGGTTCTTATGAAATAAAAATGAACGAATTTACTTAGAACATCAGAATTTTAAAGAAAAGTTATCTAATGTAACCTCCTTAGTGCTTTTGACAATCTAAACTTTTTTAATGTAACCTTTTGACGTTTGACATAAATGTCTGAATGACAGAAGAGTATATACGCGTGTGTCAAATTTTATGTACATATTAATAAAATATTAAATATTGTGCACTCCTTTTTTGTATAAATGTGAGAAGTTACGTACACCTCAATCTGCGCAATTTATGTCAAAAGGGGTACATAGTTTTTGATACACATATTAATATATAGATATGGGAGAAATATCAGTGCTATAGTTATTTTAACACGATATCAACACACACAAAACTATAAGTAAAGTAAGTAAAAGAAGGTAGCAGCCCAATAACGTCTCACTGCTGGGCACAGGCCTCCTGACTCATATGAGAGAGGGTTTTTAGGCAGGTATAGTACACAAGTGCACTCTCTATTCCTTCACTCTCATAATCCGATGTGACGCAAATCCCGAGATCAGGCGCAGGACCGACGGCTTAACGTGCTCACCGAGGCACGGGGCTGGATCACACCGCCATCTTCCCAACTTCGGGCAAATATTGAGAAAATCTTAATAGAAAAGTCAATATCGATTTCGAATTGGCCCGACCCGGAACTCAAACCCAGGACCTCATGTTTATAGTTGAACATACTAATCACTTGACCAATGAGGCAGTCAGTCAGTCTATCAGTTGCACATAAAAATAATACATTGACGATTCAAGGGCTGTAACCCGTTTAGAGGTTCAGTTGATTCGAATCCTGGGCAGGCACCACTAAGTTTCTCTTTACACTAAGTGATTATTTGCTTAAAAATACATATTCCAAGAACAGTTCTGGAGTATGTGTGGCCTGTTAAACAGCAGTGGAGCAGCATGTTGGATCTACACTTTAAAACCCTTATGAGTGAGGAGCCTTGGTTAATATTGAGAGAATCATGCTGCCCCACTGCGGATTGGCAGGCATAGTACACAAGTGCACTCTCATTCCTTCATTCTCATAGACGGCTTAACGTGCTCTCCGAGGCACGGGGGTGGATCACACCGCCAACTTCCCAACTTCGGGCAAATATTGAGAAAATCTTAATAGAAAGCTCAATTTCGATTTCGAATTGGCCCGACCTGGGACTCGAACCCTACCTGGTAGGAGAACTATAAGGTACAGATGTAATCGATCTCTGTTATTGATTGGTCTGCATTGCCACTACGAAATATCGGAACTTATTCGACCGATTGACGTGAACAGCATACATGCACATTTCGCAACGATATTATTATTAAGGAATTTCGCAATATTCCTATACGATTTGTGTGTGTGTGAGCGAAAAACGACCGCTCATTGTTTGTGTTTTACAAAAACTGGCGAATGTAGGAAATTGTATTTTATAATTTGCCTGAGTCTGGAATGGTGGCTCGGTATCCGCCCTACCAGCGATCTTATTTAGAAAACATTAGAGGTAAATTACCTATCACCAGATTAGCACACTTGCATCTTAGACTATATCATCGTTTACCATCAGATGTGATCACATTCAAGCACCAGACTATCGATAAAAAAATACACATCCCATTCGCCATGTACGGAGAATAAATCATCAAGAAAGGGATGCCGCATATTCCCGTGAAATCGTAGTACACTTTTTACTGGTAGGAGGCTTCGGCCGTGGCTAGTTACCACCAAGTAAACAGACTTATGTACCAGTACAATGGTGTGTAGAAACCATAAGAGCTAAATTGCCTTTTACCAGATTAGCGCACTTTTAAAACAGCATCATCACTTCCCATTAGGTGTGATCACAGTCAACTGATAACATATGTCTGAAATTAATGAAATTTCATGCTGCGATAGACATAGACCTGTCAACGAATCGAATCTGAGACCGCTACTAGAGCGCTGAATGACTGCCTCATTAGTCTAGTGGTTAGCATGTTCGACTACAGACATGAGGTCCTGGGTTCGAGTCCCGGGTCGGGCCAATTCAAAAAATCTATATTGAGTTTTCTATTAAAATTTTCTCAATATTTGCCCGAAGTTGAGCCGTCGGTCCTGCACCTGATCTCTGTCCGATCGTGTCGGATTATCGTCACATTGGACTATCAGAGTGAAGGAATAGAGAGTGCACTTGTGTACTATGCCTGCCAATCCGCAATCCGCAGGTCTATGCTCTGAAAACCCTCTCTAATATGAGTGAAGAGGCCTGTGCCCAACAGTGGGACGTTAAGGGGCTGCTATTTACAAGAGCGCTTCCGTCTTAGACTGTACCATCACTTACCATCTGGTGTGATCACAGTCAAGTGCTAGACCATCAACAATAATAAATACAAGTTCCTATCGCGTTAAGGACGGGTTTCCTCACATTCCCAGGAAGTTGGGGTATACATTTAAAATATACATGAAAAGTTACCTACCCCTGGGAATATATGCTTTTAAAAATATATAGTTGCTTTCATTTTGAGTTCTAAATTCTCTCACTGCCACCTAGTGGCATATTACCACATCATTTGGCTAACGAAGAGTAGGGTGGTGGATTTAGATGACTGTTGGGTTTTATTATAATCTGTTTTCATTGTCGATATGAAGATGGAACTGTGTGTCTTTACTACTACAGCTTTTCTTGCGATAAATTTACACTCCTATACCTAGTCTTGCCAGTGTGTTAGTTTAATACATAAATATAAAGCAATTTAAAACAAAAAGCTTATTCAAAGTGGTGACCAATAAAGTCCTTTAATCAAGTTATCAATAGAAGCACTCACTCTTTCCATGGGACAATGTCACTCTAAAACTGACCAGAAATCCTTATCCAGCGGATTAAGATCGTGACTAGATAACGACCAGACTTCAGCTCTGATGAAGTCCGAAACGTTCGTTTCCGTTTAAACCGACTATAAACTATAACCAAGTTAATCAATCCAAATTAACCGGTGAAATCAATTAACTAGTTAACCGGTTAAACTTATTGAACGGTTAAAAAAATAATTTAATCCTCAATGGTGTGATAAAAAATTCTGGTGTTAATCATTTTGAATTATAAAAAGTTTCTTCATAAAATTAAACGAGTATAATTTAATTAATCAATTTTTATAGGAAATTTATTTACAATATATTAATCAGATATGGTGAGCCCCTCCGTAAGCTCACTCTTGCGAAGACTTGCCGGTTCAGGATAAATAAAAATGCCACCAGATTCTTCACTCCAACGCTCCGCCGTCTACTTGTCACCAGACGAGTATTTAATTACGAACTGTTGTTTTTGCAGGAATATGGTTCGCCGAAATTGGCTATCTAATGTACGTTTTTTACGACTGACAAACGTGCACTACTGTGACAAGCAAACGACGGGGGTTAATAATTTATTGGATAAAATTTGACTCCTATGATTGGCGTTTTATTTCTCACCAATCACAGGGATTACATTAATTACACAAACAACTTTATTTTTAGAAATGATAAATATGTGTATACGCTATAGCTACAAACATCATATACATACATACAAACGAACGATGTTTAACAATATCATTTAACGTATTATTTATAAATTAAAATGAAAAGTCGATTTACAAATTAAAGGGAAAAAGTCGCGAACAGATATACAAAAATATGAATGATATGGTTTTATTAATGTAAGCAATTTAATTAACTTTTAAAATGCAAAAAGTAGTTGTAGCGGCATAACTACAGTAGTTGGATATATGGTATTATAGACTTTTTTAACCGACTTCAAAAAAAGGAGGAGGTTATTAATTCGTCAATTTTTTTTCTTTGTTGCCTCATATCTCCCGACAGGGTGGACCGATCTTGATGATGTTATTTTTAAATGAAAGTTGGTGCTCGTCATAGGGTCCCATTTTTTTAAAATCCAGTTCTGATGATGGCATCCTTGAGAAAACCGGATAAGTCTTAAATTTGCATAATCATGTGCGCGACAAATGGACGAATAACTCAAGATCACGCCAACTAATTTCGATGATTCTTTTTTTATTAGAAAGGATATACTTCAAGGGTTGTTTTGTGATAGTTTGGTAAGGTTCTGATGATGGATTCCATAGCAAAGGGGCGGAACTCTTCAATTCTTAGGAGCAAATGAACGATACTCGATAGAATCTTCTATAGGCTATCCAGATATTTGAGTTGCCCACGTAACTTCGGTATGGTCAAGTGCTAGTCGTAGTTAAATATGAAGATCAATGGATCTCCTCAACGGCTTACAGTAAGGGTGCGGTTAATGGCAGAAAATATAAGCATTGCAACACGTTTACTTCAGATTCACTAAAAATCAAAAAATAAATAAAAATTTTAACAAAAAAAGAACCGCCTTCAAAACAGACTTACAAATACATTAATGTGCTCTAAAAAGTAAGAAATAATTGCGTATTCTTTAATAGTGTTTTTCGTATTGTTATATTCGGAGTCGGTGTCAACCAAGGTCGCGTCTCGCCCACCTTTAGCTATGTAGTTACAACCTACAGCTATATATGAAGGTACCTTGGCTGACGCCGACTCCGAATATAACAATACGAAGAACACTATAAAAGAATACGCAATTATTTCTTACTTTTTAGAACATATTAATGTATTTGTAAGTCTGTTTTGAAGGCGGTTCTTTTTTTGGTAAAATTTTTATTTATTGTAGATATTATTACCATCTATAATATTCTGGAACATTTTTTAGGTATATCTTCAATAGTTTCCACAGTGCACGCGATGACAGATTTTATGCAACTAATTTTTTCACACCTTGGTCTACATTAATGCATTTTTATTAGGGATCCCTATTTTTTTGGATAAAGTATTAAAACCTATGCCGCTCAGTGAAAATGCAGCTTTCTAATGGTGAAATAAGTTTCGAAATCGGTGCAGTAGACATCGCATACAAAAACTGATGAAATATCAGTTTAAAATGTTATTAATTCCAGAAATTTAAATCCTTTATTAAAAGAAAGCTAACTAAAGAAACTTACAATAATTTCAAGGATTTAGACTAATTCTGTTGTAATTATGATGGTAAAAAACAGGATATTCGAGTGGGTTTGTTGTGGGCTCTTCTCAGAACAGGACCGGAATAAAACTAATTATAACTAAGAGTAAAGCTACATCAATCAATCAATCGTTATATTTCTTCACTATTTTGATGGTTTATTAGATAAAATGTAGACCGCATCAATATACGAATCAAATTGGATTTGATTTTTATAACAAAATCAATTTGAAAACGAAAGGCTAAATTTAAAACGCAAACAAGTTACTTTTAGTACCAAGAAGTTTATTTTCCTCCGTGTGTACTGTTACTTTTTTTTATTATCAAAAGCAGTAAAAGCATCAATTGATTAAAACTTACTTACCTTTGGAAAGTGGCAACTGAATACAAAGCACCCTTTAACGGTTTTCCAGGATGATGTTGTATCACTGATTTACGTCTATCTTTATCTTCATCAACTTTATTGGTTTTTTCGCAAAGTTCATCAAAAACAAATCCGAAGTTATCCATTTTCACTAAAACAAACTCTTTCGACTAACACTTAGCCGTCACGCTCGGCTGTGTAACGCTTGATTAAATTTAACCCCCCTTGAATTATTAACCAGCTATCATCAACTCCCTAATGTATTTTAATTATTTATTTAATATAAAAATGGGTGATTTAATCTAGCTTAGATTTTCACTTATGTTTCTAAAGGCAGTTTTTATTTAATGAAAGTAAATAAGTATAGTAATTTTGCATAAATAGAAATAGTACTGTTTGTAATAGTATACCGTGATTCAATTGCATAGGTGTGTTTTCAATAGAGCACCGCTGACGACTGATGATCATTGATGACCACCAACTCTGTATTGTTGAGTTAGCTGTTTGTTGATTGCTACATACGCAATTTTATACATACAATTTTAATCATTAATGAAAACTTTATTGCAACTGCATGCAAACGTAATTTACTTAATTAACTATCATTAGAAATAATTTTGAGTCCATTTGGCAATCACTTTGGATAATATAAGAGTTAACTCTCATTGCACCAACATGTGGGCAATGGTGGTCACCCCAGAGGGCAATCGACGTCAAAGAAAATCTAACACGTATCGCAGGTACACCCGTGCCACAGACTACATGAGGTGTATAAAAAAAAATCCGTAAATGTAAATCCGACCGCACCTCGAGTACTGCTCTCACCCCACCTGGAGCTGGGCTGGAGCACCCCAATACCAACTCCTTCCATTTGACCGAATACAGAGACGAACCATTCGAATTGTTGACAATTCCCAGTTAACAAGTCAGCTGGAAACATTAGAACACCGTAGAAACGTTGGTTCTCTATCTGTTTTCTATCGTATCTATCATGGGGAATGTTCTGAGGAGCTATTTAACTTGGTGCCACCGTCTCGCTTCTATGACCGGACAACTCGACGAAAGAATAAATTTCATCCGCACAACCTGGATGCGTGGTCTTCAAGCACGGTTCGATTTCGTCGATCCTTTTTCCCGCGTACGTGTAAGATGTGGAACGAACTCCCGCCAACGGTGTTCCCGCAAGGCTATGACCTAGATACTTTTAAGAGGCGCATAAATTTCTATCTCTTAGGTCGGCAACGCATCGGCGGTCCCTATGGTGCTGCAGGTGTCCATGGGCGGCGGTGATCACTCAACATCAGGTGACTCGCAAGCTCGTTTGCCTTCCAATCTGAACCAAATCTCGTTGTAACTTGTACTAGGCATCTGTTTCCAGCTTCTTCTGCGTAGTCATCCGCATCATCCTGGCATAAGCCGTCAAAGCCAACATCTGATACAGAAATTTTGTTCGGTTCTTGTAACATTTCGCGCTTAACCTATTCAGGACCCTTCTTCTGTATTGTTGTTTTTATCTTCTTTACCCCTATATTTCTTCATCTTCTTATTATCACTTTTCTCACTTGCTAGTACGGCTTCTGTCTCAAGACTAAAGATAATGAAGTGTCTTAGATGAGGTCTTTTCTGAAGTAAAACTTTTTTATCCTATTTTGAGAATTTGAATGTGGGGTCCCCATTTATCAGAATTTCTTATAGAAGGATCTGCATCAATATGCTTTATAGCTTTTTCTAGATTATCAGAAGACAGTTGTCCTGACTCCTGATTCAGATTTCCCGCAATCACCCTAACAAGAAAATTAAGTATATTAAAAAAATCTTTAAAACACTGATATAATTTGGACGACACATCATATTTTCTGAAGTCTAACCAAGTCCGTATAAAAGTTTTGATCGCATACTGCAAGCTATTCGGCATTTACCTTCTAATTTGCGTCGACATAAAATTACATCAGCTGAGCACAAAAAGAAAATACGGACGTATCACAGTGGCGCGGCTGTTCCAGGTGGTGCTGGAGGCCAGCGTGGTCATGGGGATGTCATTTACGCATAGCGAGCGTGCTAGGTACGTCAGGTATGACGTTATCCATCGTGATACCAGGACGCCCACCGTGGAGGTGTTCGTCCGCCAGCTTGCGAGGTATGTTCCGCCTGGCGGATAACTCTCCGCATACACATCTCCACGACATTGCCAGCCAGTACCAAAGAACGGTAAACACTGGGCGTCGTCTGCTTCGTGAGCTCCTGCTGTCACCACCACCAGCCGTAGGTGATAGCGGCGAAGATGACGCGGTAGCAGCAACACTCGGAACACACCCCCCTCGGAATTGACCAGAATAGACCCGCTCGCGTCGCCGGCGGGATCCAGCCCGTGTGAAATACGGACAAAAAAGAGTACCGGGCATTTACTGAATGCCCGAGGAACGATGCCCGGGAAATGAGGCCCTGCCTCGAGGTCCGTACCCCGCAGAATGCTGCGATGAACGACAAGCGCGCTAGTGCTGTTTCGTGGACATGAGGGTGACTCCCACTGCCCACTGAATCTCATAACACCATTTTCCCCTATACCAGAAGATCTGTGCTAACGAATAACAGTTGGTATACATAAAGTCTTTTCTATCTATATGCGCATAAATAAATAAACATTGAATTGCGCATAAATGACTGCCTTGTTTCGTCTAACATGGAAATTGCTAGTATTTTCATCACCAGCAGTGGCCCATTCTCTTCTAAGTATGTCCCCGAAAGCTATGTTGTCTTTAAATTCAAACATATCTCGTATATTGATATAATCAAAACATTTAAAACCCCAAAATGTAAAAAATACAGGCGACATATGGGGAATGTCAGTTAAAGTTGTTCTTTCAATTATGGACTGTATTTGCCCGCATCTAGCATACCTTTTTAATAATTGCATAGACTGTGGCATTTTCCCTGATCTAATGAAACATAGTAAAGTTGTGCCTCTGTTTAAATCTGGTAATAAATGTGACCCTGGTAACAATCGTCCCATTTCTGTGTTGCCTACCCTTAATAAAATTTTTGAAAATTTTTTATTCCATCAATTACTAGATCATTTTAATAGATATAACTTGCTTCATCCTGAGCAATACGGATTTAGAAAGGATTGCATTACTACAGACGCGAGCGTGTCCCTCATGAGACACATTTTGATGCTTGGGAAAGGTCCCAGAGTGTACTAGGATTATTCTGTGACCTTTCAAAGGCTTTTGATTGTGTAGAACATAGCACTCTCATACTTAAATGAAGTCACTATGGTGTGACAGATGGGGCACTTAATTCGTTGAGTTCTTATCTGGAAAATAGAGTTCAAAAGGTATTTGTAAATGGCGTTGAGTCGTTAGAATCGCCGTTAAAAATGGGTGTCCCACAAGGGTCAATGCTTGGCCCTTTTTTATTCTTAATATATGTAATTAGCTTACAATGTGAAAGACAAATGTGATATAGTGCTATTTGCAGATAACACGTCCTTGATATTTAAAATTGATAGAAATAAGAAAAATTTTGACGTTGTAAATAGTACCCTGTCACTTGTTTCACAATGGTTTCACTAAGTATGTTGAATTCACTTTGCCAAATGCAAAAGAAATTTGTACACGTATTCAAATAAATGATAAAAAGAATGTTAAAAAAAGTTGAACCTTAGACTCGGGGCTACAGACAGGTGACCATATTAAGACTCTAGCGAGTAAACTTAGTTCCGCTGCATTTGCTGTTAGAAAAGTTAGACAATACACTGATGTTGAAACTGCCAAAATGGTGGATTTCGGTTATTTTCATAGCATTATGTCTTACGGCATGCTGTTGTGGGGTAGGGCGAAAAAAGAGCAATACGTGCCATATATCAATTAGGATTTCGTGTTTCTCTAAGAGTTAAATTCAAAGAAAATTTAATTCTCACAGAACCGTCGCAATATATATTAAATAATATCTTATATATCCGTGATAATATTCACTTATACTGCCAAAAAGTGACATACACAATTTTAATAAAAACAAACTTGTAATCCCATATTTCAGAATGAAGAAGGTTCAGAAATCATTTGTCGGGTTGAGTAATTAGTTTTAGATTTGCCTTCACATAAATTTAGGAAATATGTTAAAAACACCCTGTTATAAAAGGAATATTATATATAATGTTGGAGACTATTTGATTCCATCAAAAAATTACATATTGTAACTAACAAAGCTATCCTTAAAAGAGTAACCGTTGAGTTTCTTGCCGGTTTCTTCTCAGCGGATTGAACCGGTGGTAGATTTGTTAACATCGAATAGACTACTGACGATTCAAAAGTGCCCTTTGAGCCTACTTGACAGGCTCGCTGGCGCAGTTGTATTTTCTAATTTGTCTGAGTCTGGACTGGTGGGAGGCTTCAGCCGTGGTTAGTTACCACTCTACCAGCAAAGACGTACCGCCAAACAAAGAGATTTGTGTTCCGGTATGACGCTGTGTAGAAACCATAAGGGGTATACCAACCAGATTAACGCGCTTGCATCTTAGACTGTATCATCACTTTCCATCAGGTGAGATCACAGTCAAGCGCTAAACTGTTAGCAATAAAAAAAACTTGAATGTTTGATTTGATATGTTTGTTTGAGGGCATGTGAATAAAATGGTACCCTACATACTAAATGAATATGGGCATTGCTATACAACTACATCATAACATAATTTATGAAGTTATACTTCTTTTGACGCATTAGGAAAAATGACGAGAGAAAAATTTTCTTTAATATATCATACATATACCTTAATTATTTCATTATATTACTCGTTAGATATACTGTGACATTGAAAATATCAACGTGACATTGTTATCAAAGTTATAACTTTCGGACTCGACTATAGGACTATATAACAGATTATAAACTATTTGTATCCAATGAGAGTTAGTTTGCGTTTGTTATTTTCAAATCTTTGGCCTTTGCCTTGCATCGAGTGAACGAATTCAAATCGTTGGCCTTTGCCTTACATCGAGTGAACGAATTCAAATCTTTGGCCTTTGCCTTGCATCGAGTAAAGAATTCAAATCTTTGGCCTTTGCCTTGCATTGAGTGAACGAATTCAAATCTTTGGTCTTTGCCTTGCATCGAGTGAACGAATTCAAATCTTTGGCCTTTGCCTTGCATCGAGTGAACGAACGATGGATGCATTTGATTTTGACCAGCGACAAAAACTACGTTGGGGATTTATGGTTAAAATTTCGAAGATATATTATTTTGCGTTTTCTTATGCAATCGAGCGTGTATTCCAATGTGACATTAAATAAACCCGCTAAAAGTTGGTGCCCTGCGCGCCAGATGGTGTCTCAATGGGCCAGATTGGCTGTGCAAGGAGGAGTGGTGGTGCCAGCACTTATGTATGGTAGTGAAAGTAGAATAAATGCCGTAGAGATGAGAGCGTTGAGAAGTATGTGTGGATGAAACTGACAGAGTAAGAAATGGTGTGATAAGGGAACGTTGTGGTATAAAAGAAGATGTAGTGACTAAAATTGAGAAAGGTATGCTTAGATGGTTTGGGCACGTAGAGTGAATGAATGAAAGGGGACGAAGAGAAGATTAAATTGGGGCCAGGTAAAGAGTACTCTAAACCGACGAACTTGTATGAAAGGTTTAATGAGAATGGAAGAAGCGAAGGAGATATGCAAGGATCGTGGCAAGTGGAAGGACGTGGTCTCTGCCTACCCCGAAGGGAATGAGGCGTGATGCTATGTATGTATGTAAAAGTTGTGCTATCCAATGATAATGACTGATAATTTAAAAGTTCCGAGACAAAGTATATGCATATCATTGTTTGAAAAGATTTTATCTTGTTACGCTAAAGAAGTATAACTTCTAGTTCGTGTACATACTCGTAAGTACACACACGCTTTTTTAATTCTTTTCTTAGATTTGTTATATCTTTTGAATGAAATGTCCGATTTTGACCATTTAAAAAGTATTTTACAGGTGTTGAAACGGTCTTTAATAGGATAAGGAATAATACAGAGGTATGAATAAAATGGTTTGATTATAGTCGGCAGTTTTATTAACTTCCAAAATGTAAAAAGGTAGTTACAGTGGCATAACTACAGTAGTTAGATATATGATATCTAGGACTTTTTTGTAGATATTAATACGTTCTATAATATTGTTGAACATTTTTTTGTTCCATCATCAATAGTTTCTGTAGTGCACGCGATAACAGATTTTTTGTGACCATTTTTCCACACCTTGGTTACATTAATGCATTTTTATTAGGGATCCCTATTTTTTTGGGAATGTAATATAGCTTTTCTCTCACTGAAAATGCTGCTTCCTAATGGTGATTTTTTTTTTAAATCGGCTCTGTAGTTTGTGGTAAAACATTACAAACGTACATATATAGCAAAACACAAATGTTTCGTCTTTTTAAAATAAGTTTGGATAACATTTGTTTGTAATAATAAAATAAAATAATACAACCATTTCTTTCTATTGCTATTTTAGATATTTACCGCCTTCGCTGACACAAAAGTGCGAATATTCGCTTGTTGGCAGAGGTCCTGGGTGTATAGTTGGCTCAATGCTCACCGGTGAAAGGGAGTGGAGGGCAGTGGTCTCCTTCTGTGAAAGTGTTATTTCGCTGAAGGAGGCACATAAGAGGCACAGGGAGAACGCTGTAGACGCTCCTTTACTTCGGCGAAGGAGGTTGGGAGGTAGGATGCGTCGATTTGCGCTTCTCCTTCCTCCTTCTTAAGTTTCCCAGAGGAATCTTCCGGAGTGCCAGGGTAAATTGCGTCTACCGATCCTCTGATGCTCTAGTAAAGGAAGCGGAGGGTATCGCTGGGTTTTGGTGGGTATTCTGGTTTACCAGCCAGTCCCACATTGCTGATAAGATTTTACTCTAATCAGCGTGCATAAAGGCATTTTCCAGCGTTAAAAAAAGGAGGTCCTGGGTTTATAGAAAACTACAGTTTCTAGTTTATCAGAGCCTGGAAGAATCGAGACTTCGGCCGTGGCTTGTTATATAAGTAAAGATGTTGTTAAGCAAAGTAATATAATCCAATACGATGCTGTGCAGAAAACATGATTAAGTACGTTACCTCTACCATTAGGTTGAATTATCACTCACCATAAAGCGAGACCTGTCAGCAATAAAAATACCTTGGTTTCCCATGAACCGTGGCCATGTAAAGACGGAAAGGGTATAGCTGTTTTGACGGCATCCGGTAAAAGAGGACCGACGAGGGCGCCGGGGAAATGATACAAGTTTACCGGAACACGGCGATATGACACAAGTGAAAGGAGAAAGCGTTAAAAAAAGTATAATATTAACCCTTACATATTCTAAAACAAAGTCCATCGCCGAGTTTGTCTTTCTGTCTGTTAGCGATAAGTTCATTAACTACCGTTGTTACGAAGTGTCGGAGAATCAAGCTACCTGGAAAGCTATCATCGAAAACGATGCCCAATCCCTTGGAGATATTTAAATTATGCTCAAAGGATGACATCGTCGTCCGTGTGATAATTGTGATTAAAACCCTGTCACGTGGTGCGTAGGGGAGAATGCTTGTCAGAATCAGTGGGCAATGGGAGTCACCCTCATAACCACGAAATAACACCAGTGGGCGATGCGTAAATGGCATCCCCATCACCACCTGGAACAGCCGCGACACTGGAATACATCAGTATATCATTTTTGTGCTCGGCTGATTTAATTTTACGTCAACCAATGCAACTTTCTCTATTTTCCCTGGCGGAAATCCCTAAGCAGCTCTGCCTGCATTTAAAGAAAACTAATTGAGGAATCGTTCTATTCTTAGAAGGACTACTTAGATTATAAAAAGCGTGGCAGTGAATATATTGCTGTAAGGATATTGAATATGTTTAATATTTAGCAAGGGATGTTTTACAAATATTCAAATTAATGACAGTCCTCTAAAGAAAGTTGTCTACAGCCTTCTTAGGCATAACCTTAGTATCTCGTGCTTCTCTAAGGGATAAATTCAAAAAAACATCAATTCTCATAGTACCCTCGCAATAATATATTGAATAATATCTTATATATCCGTAATAATATTCATTTATACGGCAAAAGAAGTGAAACATACAATTTTAATAAAAACAATCTTGTAATCCCATATTTCTAGAGTTTCAGAAATCTTTTTACATCAGATAAAATGTTTGGACTTGATTCCAGTTGCAGACAGAAGTAAAATATTACAAATTGTAACATACGGAACCATATTTTAAAGAGTCGACGGTTTTTTCTCAGCGGATGCAATTTTCCAAACCAGTGGTAGATTTGTTACCAAGCTGACCTTTCAAAAGTGCTTTTTGAGTCTAATTTTGATTTTGATGTATGTCTTAATGATGATGAGGAAAAAAAGGGACATCCGATTGAGTTATTTGTGAACTCTTCTCTGCATAGGACGCGAAGGAGCCGTCGTTACTTCGTACAGATTGTAAGTCGTCCTTCAATATCATCATCAGTCATGAATTTGAAATGATATATAGAAAAACTGTATTTGACGATTAAAAAGTCCCCAAGTTTAATGTAACAGTTTCAAATTTAAGTATTGAGTGACATGTTATGAAAGACATTGAAACGAACTGTTGTGAAATATAAGCAAAAATACAATTCTGGCTAATCTGATTGCAAATCCAAACAAATATTTTCAATACAATGGATATAGGTATTTCACAATTATTGCTTAATGTTACAGTATTTATGAATAAAGCACCTCATTGTTGTAGAGGCCAGCTTGTTCGGCTGCAGACGTTAGGTCCTGGGTTCGAGTGAATTCTATTAAGATTTTCTTTTAAGGTGAATGTATGCTCTAAAAACCCTCTCTTTTATGGTTGAAAAGGTCTGTTCATAGAAAAGGAAGTTATTGTATTTTTTTTATCGCTGGGAAATGCTTTTATGCACTGAGTGTGCCAGAATACCCACTAAAACCCAGCGGCACCCTCGTCAACCTTTGATGACATTGTCAGAGGTCAGCTTGCATATTCTCTCTGACAAGCCCGGTTGCGGCAAAGTTGATCACGGGTTCAAAGTGGAGGTAAAAGACGTTCGTAACGACGTCGTCTTCCTCCCAGCCTCCTCCTTCGGAGAAGAGGGGCATCTGGTGCTCTTTCTCTCTCTCTCTCTCCATCGCCTCCTTCAACGAGATGATAGCCTCGCAGAAGGAGGCAACTGCTTGTACATACCCTCTATATAAGGTATTACAAACTCAGATAAGTTACTTTTATCGCAATGCGTACATATTATGCGTTAGTTAGTCAGCGTACATATTCCTTTCGCAACGTAGACGCTCACTAAATTCTATATTCTCATAAATTCAAGTACTACACAAGTAATTATTATTAAATGTACTTACCTATACAAAAAATATGATTAACTGACTTTATATGCATTAGGGATCCCATTAGGTAAAATACAATGCCTTTAAAAAGCTATTTAATATACTTAGAGGATCCCTCAGCTATAGAAATAATCCCTTTAATTGACCCCTAAATGTACTTAATGGACCCTTTACCTTTATAACAAACCCCTTAAATGAAACCTAAATATATTTAGGGAATCCCTTAGTTATAGAAACAATTACTTAAATTGACCCCTAAACGTACTTAGGAGATGCCTTAGCTAAAAACAATCCCCTTAACTGACTTTAAATGTCTTAATGGACTCCGTAAGTATAGAAACAATTACATGAACTGGCCTTAAATGTATCGGACCCTTAATTAAAAACAACCCCCTTAACTGACCCCTAAATTTACTTTATGGACTATACAATAAATCACATTAGTAACCCTTAAATGTACTTAATTACCCCTTACCTATAGAAAAAATCCACTTAAGTGGCATTGAAATGTACATCCCTTAGCGATAAAAACAATCCCCTTAAATTAAATAAACTTAGGACCCCTTTAGAAACAATCTCATTACCTGACCCCTAAAAGTACTCAGGGGATCACTTAGTTATTAGTGATTTTTTGTAAATATTGATGCACAATGCAATATTTAATTTGAAAAACTGATTAGAATATTTATAGGTTTTGAAAAAGATCATAACAAACCGCGAGACATGATTACTTGGCTATATTTAATATCTACAAATCAGCTGCTCTTATGTTACTCGGTTGTTTCCTTAACCCCATTATTAGTGGAAGTTTACGTCGCGAAAGTAACATGTATGATGAATGCCAAGTTAAAGGGTGAATGCTGAAGGATATCTCTCAGTAATTTTCACTTATATTCTGTGGGAATATATAACACGTTCTTAGTGAGCGTCTACGTTAAAAAGTTTGTTATTTCTAAGGCTCTAGACTACCTGTGTACCTGTGTCATAATATCAGTAAGGATTTGTAGGGCAAATCGTCGTTTCTTATACTCTAGGGCAAACCCTATATGGTTCTTTAGTTGGGCCTCCGGGCTATTTGATCCATTTCATAAATTTGTTTCATAAACTTTTCTCTTTGCCTCTGTATATTTTGCGGTAAAATGTTGTAATGCCCGTGATACCGTTTGCAGTTTACTCCTGACGATCTATTTATTTCGTATTAACCGCTCGGATACCGCGTAGTTCTCAATCCCGTGGCAATATGGAAAAAGTTGCGAAAAGAACATGAACAGGTGACACGCTTATATATACCACAAACGCATGGTATTGTACCTGTTGCCGATATCCATTTTTAGTGGTCGTCTACATCATACAATACCATATCCAAGTACAGCATCAGGCGCGGAATTTACAACTGTCTACTTCAAGAGGTAATTCTGAAGGTTTTGATAAAGATAATGGCATAAACCTTTTAAATCGCTAATACCTTTTAATGTTTGCATGACTTAAAGTTGACACGTTTAGTTTCTCACATTCGTCTCTTCCAAGAAGACTTACAGGGTGGTGTAAACCAAATAAAATGTTACTCAACGTAGATTAATGTTACCACAGTTAAACTTAAACTTAAACTTAATAATGAGGAACTAGACCTTGTAGACAGTACCGTTTTCTTAGGCATTACGTTAGATAACAGATTACAGTGGGGGCCCCATATAAGTGGTCTATCGAACAGGCTCAGCTCTGCGGCTTACGCAGTTAAAAGAATTCGTCGTCTGACAGATGTTGATACTGCCAGATATATTTCAGCTATTTTCACAGCATTATGTCATACGGTATTCTACTTTGGGGTAATGCTGCTGATATAGATGCAATATTTGTGCTGCAGAAAAGGGCCGTTAGTGCGATTTACAATATGGGTCCAAGAGAGTCGCTAAGAAACAAATTCAAGGCAGTTAACATAATGAC
>JACTOM010000088.1:369302-383437 GCA_015832385.1 Elymnias hypermnestra
TCGTCGTCGTCGCTTCAACCGATGGACGTCCACTGCTGGACATAGGTCTCACGAAATGATGCCCACAAGACCCGATCTTGTGCCGCCTGGCTCCAGCGGCTACCGGCGATCCTCCTTATATCGTCGGTCCACCTTGTGGGGGGTCTTCCTACACTGCGTCGTCCAGTGCGGGGTCGCCATTCCAGCACTTTCCGACCCCAACGTCCATCGGTTCGTCGGACTATGTGCCCCGCCCATTGCCACTTCAGGTTCGCGATTCGTAGAGCTATGTCGGTGACTTTGGTTCTGCTACGGATCTCCTCATTTCTGATTTGATCGCGTAGAGAAACTCCGAGCATAGCCCTCTCCATCGCACGCTGAGTGACTCTGAGCTTCCGAATGAGGCCTATAGTCAGCGAGAGGGTCAGCACTGCGATCACCAACCGTGGTGATTATGGCAAATCCACGAAATATATGACTACAACAAATTTACTCGGAATAAACTATTATCTAGATAACACGAAATTGACCGAAGTGAATATTATTCGTGACCTAAGTGTTTACTTAGATAGCAGATTAAGCTTTTAAGACGTGGCGAACAGATCTCTGGGCTTTGTGCTTAGATGTTCTAAAAGCTTTAAACAGAGATGTACTGGATTAAGTCTTTTTGATTTTTTTTGGGCTTTGTTAGAAGTAGATTGGAATATTGCTGCATAGTTTGGTCGCCTTATTACAAATGCCATATTAAAAGAGTCGAGAATATTCAGGAACGTTCTACGGCAATTAATAATAAGATATGTATAAATACTTCAGTAAGATAAGTTTAGAAAACCGTAGAATGATTTCTTCAATGGCATTTTCGTTCAAACTATTTCATAGTGATATTGATAGTCCAGAACTTGTGTCCAAGTTCAGTTTTAACGTCCTAAGTAGTAGCAATTGTCGCCATAACTGCAACTTGTTTTATCATAAACATTTCAAGACTAATTTGGGCAAATATTCTCCAATACCGCGAATGTCAATGTTATATAACAAATGTGTGAAACATGCATTAGAGATAGACATTTTTATTATACTTTTTCTGAATTTAAACGAAGGATGATGTTTATTTTAATTTTTGTTTGACATTTAATAAAAATATCGTCTTAAATTAAGTAAAAGTAAGTAAGTAGCAGCCCATTAACGTCCCACTGCTGGGTACAGGCCTCCTCCCTCCTCTTTTTTAGAGCATAGACCCATACAGATCCACTGCGGATTGGCAGGCATAGTACACAAGTGCACTCTCTATTCCTTCACTCTCACAGTCCGATGTGACGGAAATCCCGAGATCAGGCGCAGGACCGACGGTTTAACGTGCTCTCCAAGGCACGGGGGTGGAGCACACCGCCAACTTCCCAACTTCCCAAATATTGAGAAAATCTCAATAGAGGGACTCGAACCCAGGACCTCATGTCTGTAGTCGAACATGCTAACCACTAGACCAATGAGGCATCTTATTATGACATTATTTATTAATTTAATCTGACTTCATGTATAATAGTTATCGCATGCTGTGAGAGCCTATTATTAGTTGGACATATTCAATGTATCTTAGTTTTTTATCATAACTTAAATGTATATTATGTACTTGCTGTCCAAAATAAATGAATTGTTACATTGTCCTTAATATGTGTGCAAGATTTCAAATTAATCCGACGTTTCCAAGTGCTTATAAAAATAGAAACAGACAGGCGCAGCTAAAAAAGTGTATAACTTTATGAAGCAAATGATACAACTTTTGAATATTTGGGGAGGTTTTTTTATATAAATAATTTCCCTTTTTCCCAGTTACGGGATGGGTGCTTGACAGGTGACCTGGAGGACAGACGGACAGGACAAATTCGCTGTGTGACAGACACCTCATGATTGACTTGCTGAAATAAACATAATACAGTGTATGTAACATTAAATTCCTTTCTCTTGTAATTTTCTCGCAAAAAATATATTTTTTATTACGAGGAAAATTTTGTTTAGTCTTATTTTATAATGGTACCATTCCCAGGTTCTAGGCAAATTTAGAATAGGTGATTTCTATTGACTTGAAGCTGACCTTGAGCAATATGGTTTAACTGTGGCTTCTGTATACTTAAAGTATTATTAATCCCTGTAACACCTGTTAGCTACTGCTTTAAAATCTTACTCTCTATTAGACAATATACCATTAAAATTACTCCAGTCAAAGAACAATTGACAAACAATAAATAGGCATACTGTTAATTCCAGCATCCGTGTAAAGTAGCAGCCCATTAACGTCCCTACAGGGGTTTTAGAGCATACACCCACCACTCTGCCTCATTGGTCTTTTTTTTTTCGTCGAGGGGGAAATCTTTATGAGATACCCGACCTTTTCGGGGGATTGATCGGGTTATGTGGTATTTTCCACTAAAACCCCCCCGGTGGCCTGCCTCTACGTATAAACGGAGAGCTCCGGGATCTCCGGAAAATTCGCCGCGGCCTCCGCCACGTTGTGCTTTTTAGGCTCCTCCTATTAGGCGATACCTTTTGCTGGCAATAGGTGTTGCCGCGGCAGATTAAGACCACATTAACCTGCCGTCTTCCTGGATTCGTGTGTTTGCTAAGAAAACAGCCACAGCCCCCCCTGCAGCCGCTCGCGACTCGAAGGAGCCACTATCAGGCACATTGAATGTCTGTTTTTTAACGGGCTGGCCCCGGTCCCTGCTTGCTTCATTGGTCTAGTGGTTAGCATGTTCGACTACAGACAAGGGGTCCTGGGTTCGAATCCCTGGTCGGGCCAATTCAAAAGTCAATATTGAGTTTCCTATTAAGATTTTCTCAATATCTGCCCGAAGTTGGGAAGTTGGCGGTGTGATCCACGCCAGGGCCTCGGAGAGCACGAGCCGACGGTCCTGCGCCTGATCTCTCTTCGGTCGTGTCGGATTCCCGTCACACCGGACTATGACAATGATGGAATAGAGAGTACACTTCTGTACTATGCCTGCCAATCCACATTGGAGCAGCGTGGTCGGTCTATGCTCTAAAAACCCTCTCTCATGCGAGTGAGGAGGCCTGTGCACAGCAGTGGGACGTCAATGGGCTGCTACTTACCTTACCCACCTCTCTGCTCCCTTACGTGTTGGCAGGCATAGTACAATAGTGCACTCTCTATTTCCTCACTCTTACAGTGGGATGTGACGGCAACCCGACAAGATAGAAGAGTGAACAGGTGCAAGATCGATATTATCTTATTAAACCAACGTATTCCTTTAGACTACTGGTTTAAATTGAAAAAAATATTCAGCGTTAGGTTAACATATAACGTTCGACTGGGTGAACCGATCTTAATATTTTTTTTTAAATAAGAGGTGGTGCTCGTCATGGGTTCCCATTTTTTTTAAATCCAGTTCTGATGATGGTATCCATGAGAAAACGGGATAAGTGTTAAATTTGCATTAAGCATGTGCGCGACAAATGGACGAATAACTTAAGATCCGCCAACCGATTTCGATGATTCTTTTTTTATTAGAAAGGATATACTTCAAGGATTGTTTTATGATAGTTTGGTTAGGTTCTTATGATGGAATCCATGTCAAAGTGACGGAACTCTTCAATTCTTAGGAGCAAATGAAGGATACTCGGCAGAATCTTCTATAAGCTAGCCAGATATTTGAGTTGCCTACCGTAACTTCGGTATGATCAAGCGCTAGTCGTAGTTAAATATGAAGATCAATGGAACTCCTCAACCGCTTACAGTAAGAGTGTGATTTTTGGCAAACTCTATAACTGTCTGTAATCAAATGCCAATGAGCTTACGTTTGTTGCTGCATTGCAATATTTGAAAGGTGAATTATGTGTGAAGCGGTGGTATAAGGGTTGCGGGTTCGATCCCGGGTGTGGCGATATTAATGTAAATTTAACTTTGTAAAGTTATTTCATTTAAACGGTGTTATCTCATATGAGAAAAGCATTTTAGGTGTTCATATATTGAGACAAATTTGTTAGTTTACTTCAGATTCACTAAAAATCAAAAATTAAATAGAAATTTGAATAAAAGAAGAACCGCCTTCAAAACAGACTTACAAATATATTTATATGCTCATTCTCATAAGAGCTTCCGTTGCGTGTGCTGTATCATGTTTGGCGTAAACACTCCTCTTGAAAAACACTAAAGAAAATTCCGCGACAGCATAAATCTATCTTTTGAGGTTAACTATAATCCTTTTATGTTAATCAAATTGGGGACGAAGTTGCGCGTTTCAGCTAGTTACGTAAACTTTGCAAACAATGAAACGGGATCTGTTATTTTTATGGCAAAGAATTTGTAAACAGCGGTAATATGATTCACATTCTCATTTTACGATCGTAACAGCATTTAAAATTATTAAATGTAAGCATAACATACCGCCATGGTTTCGTCAATAACAAATTGATACGATAGGTATACACGTAACGACGAATAATGTGCATGAAAATAATGTTTCATTATTTGCGCACTAATAATACTACAATGGAAATAAAATTACCAATATTTAATATAGATTTTATCCCTTAAAAGGGATCCATTTTCCAGGCAAATGTCGAAATTATCTATTTAAAATACAATCTAAGTTAAAGTATGTAATAATCTATATATATAAAAGCAACTCTTTTTTTCTTTGTTACCGATATACTTGAAAGCTACTGGACCGATCGTCATGATGCCATGACCATTCGACGGGGAATTATTTGTAGAAGGTCTTTTAGAAGGGTTCATTTTTTGAATTCCATCAACCCTTTACCATTTTTTTTTTCAAATTTATGTGGATAGTCATTTGTTTCTGCTACGAAGCGCACAAAGACCGGCAAAATGTCTAACGTCACTTCGATGCTTATAAACGCGTTTCCACACACCCTCCCGCGCATTCACCCACGCACTCCCACACATCCACCCACGCATCCACCCACGCACTCCCACGCATCCACCCACGCACTCCCATGCATCCACCCACGCACACCCACGCATCTACCCACTCATCCACAAGGTTGTGACATGAATTATTAAATCGTTGTCTATAGCAATCTTTCATAGATTATGTGAAGATGTCATTTATTTACGCTATCCTTTGTTTCAAAACAAAAAAGATTCTGTGTGTCATTTAATCGATTGTTTTGTTTAGTATTTGTAAAACTGAAAGCAGCCACGTTCTAAATCTTATTGACAGAACGAAGTCTGTCGGGTCTGCTAGTGTCATATAAATATATATGTCATAGACTAAAGTAATTAGCATTAAATTTACTATTACTTACAAATTTACACAGTTTTGCCCTCAAACATCTTTTTCTAGAAAAAAGTTAAATTATTCCACTGTAAATGCAGTCAAGATGCAAAATTTATTAACGACGGTTTCTGCGTCTTTACTCGTGACTTAAGCCTTTTCTCCTAAATAAAAGTAGTCTAAGTGTCCCCTTATAACATTAGCTATCTCTCTGCGAAAACCTCATCCAAATCGGTCCAGCCGTTACAGAGATGCGCGGCAACAAACTTACCGATAGACTGACAAAAATATTATTTTGATTTATGTAATATATTTGAGCAATTCTGAAGAGTTAAACATTAGTGCCGACAAGTCCGAATTCATCAACGTTCTCCAAAATTTAAGGGGCCCTTAGTGAAATAAAGGCCCATTTAGAAGTTTGATACTAATTACAACAATGTAATGGGGTCATTTTATAACTAAAAGTCTGCGTAAATTTACATGTTATGCAAATATTAATCATCTAAAGTTTAGATGATTAATAGTTGGTTGAAATTCTAAACCAAGTCCTTAGTTATGGTGGGTTGAACTTGATAATATGATCCCTTTTCGCTTAAATGCATACATTGGGTGGATGATTCTTTTTTTATATACAATAAAATGTATTTAAAAGGGGTATATTTAGAAAAATTGTATACTTGAATTAAAAATAAACATAATAGCAAAGAAAATATTACAAGCCAATGCGTAATTGCTCAGATATTTCACACAGGCGTATTTATGAAAAATATGAATCCCTTTTCTTTTATTTGCAACATTATAAAGGTAAGTTGTTTTTTCAACATATATAATTTGGGGGTGGGTTTGGACCTCGCACTATGCGCGGAATAAAATTATTTTCTATATTTCTTGTTTTTTAGGAAACTGTATACGTTAATGTAATATTTATGTTTTATTTATACACTCTTTGTTGTACACCATTCAAAAAATTACAAAAGTATAAGGAAGGCACCAGTAATAAGAGAGTAAATATACAAAAAGGCGGTCTTATCGCTAGTCAACGATTTCTTCGAGACGACACGGAAACTTTCGGAATACACATATAATGTATAAGTAAAATACTTACATATACATACTAACACTATAATGAAAATAAAATTTATCATAATATCATCTATTTATAGGAAATGTCTTCGTGTTTAAAGGAATTTAACTATTGTGCTCGTCTTAAATTCACTACTAGTGCATTCCACAGCATGTATACATAGTAATAGTGCAGTTGCCAACGAATTTATTGCAATGAATCAGTATCTTTAACATTAAGAGTGACATAGATCTTAATTTTTGGCCACAGATAAATATTACTATACTTGCGTCATCCGCTAATGAGCTGCAGGAGATGCTAAATATTATGAATGAAGCTTTGAAAGGGAAAGGAATGAAAGTGAATGTAAACAAAACGACAGTTATGCTTTTTGAAAGAGATGAATCTCTGATGAATGGCAATATATTGATAGATGGGGAACAAGTGGAAGTGGTGAAAGATTTCTATACTTGGGATCTAAATTTACAAAAGATGGAACATGTGAAAGTGACATTGAAAGGAGGGTGAATGCAGGGAATATGGTAAATGGTGCCCTGCCCGCCTTTATGAATAGCCAGATGGTGTCTCAAAGGGCTAGACTGGCTGTGCATGCTGGAGTGTTGGTGCCAACACTTATGTATGGTAGTGAAAGTTGGGTATGGCAGAAGAATCACAAAAGTAAAATAAATGCGGTAGAGATGAGAGCGTTGAGAAGCATGAGTGGATTAAAACTGAGTGACAGAGTAAGAAATAGTGTGATAAGAGAACGTTGTGGTATAAAAGAAGACGTAGTGACTAAAATTGAGAAAGGTATGCTTAGATGGTTTGGGCATGTAGAGAGAATGAATGAAAGGAGACTGACAAAAAGGATTTATGAGTCAAGAATGAATGCGAAAGTTTGAAGGGGAAGACCAAGGCGAAGGTTCATGGACCAAATCCAGGACATTTTAAATAAGGGCCAGGTCAAGAGTACTCTAAACTGACGAACTTGCATGAAAGGTTTAATGAGAATGAAAGAAGCGAAGGAGATATGCAAGCATCGTGGCAAGTGGAAGGACGTTGTCTCTGCCTACCCCGAAGGGAATGAGGCGTGATGCTATGTAGGCATTTATGATAAATATTAGCAAAGAGAATATTACAAGTCAATGCGTATTTGCTAAGATATTTCACACAGGCGTATGCATTTGCTTAAGACTCAAATTGTTACAGGCTAGACTAGCTGTGCATGGAAGAGTGTTGGTGCCAACGCTTATGTATGGTAGTGAAAGTTGGATATGGCAGAAGAATCACAAAAGTAAAATAAATGCGGTAGAGATGAGAGCGTTGAGATTTATGAGAAGTATTTTCAAGATCCAAAACACCTATGGTAAATAATTACACAATAAAGGGGAAACAAATTAACCGGTTCAATGAAATTGGGGACTTAGGATTAATTTTAGAAATAAGATTAGTTTTTAAAAATCACCAGAATAGTATACGTAAATCTGCTCATAAAAGGCTAGGATTCATAATTAGGATATCGTCATAGTTTTCTGATATCAGAGCAGCGGTGTATGAAATGAAATACGTCACATTAATAGAAAAAAATCAAAAAAACTTCGCACGCTATCTTAATAAAAGACTATGGATATTACCCATATTTATATTCGTCTATTTTATAGGTGCCATGGTCGGCTGAGAGACGCTGGAGTTCAGGCGCAAATGATTATCTGTAGTGCCCTTCTATAAGCTCTTAAATGGCGAGCTGGACAATCCGATTGACTCGTGGGCCTCGTGGGCCGGGACCGGGGCTGTTGGCTTCGGGAGAGCAGCCGCGGACTCGTAGGTAGTGGAGCATCTTAATAAAATATTGGTCCAAATCCCGGATACTGATGAGTTCGGACAAACGATTACATCATTTATATATAATATGTAATTATAATAAACCTAACTTGTACACGATTTGGTGAAGCTGTTAGTGTACCATGTATTGTTTTATAAATAAATAAATGATTGGATTAAAACTGGGTGGGTTGTGGTATAAAAGAAGATGTAGTGACTAAAATTGAAGAAGTTTAGATGGTTTGGGCATGTAGAGAGAATGAATGAAAGGAGACTGACAAAAAGGATTTACGAGTCAAGAAAGAATGCGAAAGGTGGAAGGGAAAGACCAAGGCCAACGTTCCTGGACCAAATCCGGGACATTTTAAATAAGGAAACTTTTATGAAAGGTTTAATGAGAATGGAAGAAGCGAAGGAGATATGCAAGGATCGTGGCAAGTGGAAGGACGTGGACTCTGCCTACCCCGAAGGGAATGAGGCGTGATGCAATGTATGTATTAAAGTCATACAAATGTCCCGCTATCTTTTAATTTCTCTTAATTAAAAAAATATATTATTTTAGGTCTCCAAAGAACCAGCTGAAAGTTTTAGCTAAAGATGGCGCAGGGAATCAAGTTGAAAAAATACATTTGACTTGAATTTCAGAGGGTTTGTTTTATATACTATGATACAAATACATCAGCCACATAACTTTCGAATTCAATTCGTTTGTTAACTAAGAAAGTTTTTAGTTTATATTTGAATGTGTATATTTTAATAAGGCAAGCATGTTCGGTTGAGGACAAGGACAGAAAGAGTTGTTTAAAACGAGCCGGGGAGTAGAAAGAGTAATTTGTTTAAATTATGGATCAGCTCGCGCCATCTCGGCGGCGGTTGCGGGGAGTTGAACATTACACCGCAACTTTGTATTTAACGGCTTGACTTGCATTTTACAGCTATGGCACCCCCCTGGAGGATTTTTCAGTTACAACAAACTTTGATGGTACAACACTCTGGTAATTTGTTTTTTACCAAAAATGTTTGTAGTACGCACATCGGCATATATAAGGTGTTAGACCACTTCCGAAAACGGAGACAGGCGAGAGTACTAATGAGAAAAAGAACCAATAATAAAACTCAAAATCAAAAATCGGCTGACGCTTGGGTCAATGAACACACGCGGCCGGCGTCAGTGTCACAAGGGTGAACAGCGTTTTTAAGCTAACTCGTTTGAAGATTCGTCGTCGTCTCAACCAATGGACGTCCACAGCTGGACAAAGGTCTCTCTTAATGATTCCACTGGGCCCATTGTTGATGTGATCGGTCGACCTGGATTTCCGGTGCGAGGCTGCCACTCTAGCACCTTTGGGCTGCAACGTCCATCGGTTCTGCGAATTATGTGCCCTGCCACTTCAGCTTTGCAATTCGATAGGCTACGTTTATGACTATAGTTCTACGGATCTCTTCATTTCTAATTTAATCACGTAGGGAAACCCCGAGCATAGCTCTCTCCATTGCCCGCTCAGTAACTCTGAGTCTTCTGACGAGCCCCATAGTCAGTGGCCATGTCTCGGAACCATATGTAATCGATGGCAACACGCACTGAAGATTACACAATTTTAATAATAACATGAGGCATTTTAATTTGCCACCCTCCTTTTTTCCAAGTCTCGGAAATCTAAAGTTGTAGATTTGTATAAATATAAACTGACATGTATACTTAGTACGCACGCACTTTTAATTTTTTTTTAAATCAGGATTGATTTATTTTTTCTGTAATTCGTCCAGTTCTCTTTTAGAGCACGTCAGAATGAATTCTAGGCAGATTTCAGACTTGCTCCAAGGGTTCTTTTATAGAGGACTTTAGAATGAATTCCAGGCAGGTTTCGGAATTGGTCCAATAATTCTCCTTTAAAGGACATTCTTGTGCAATTCAGAAGTAAATAAAAACATATTCTTCTCTATACAAGTCGTTCCCTAATACTCCTATCATCATAATTTCTTTTATTGCAGACAGTGTAACGTTTGACTGTGATCTCACGTGATGGTACGTGATGATACAGTCTAAGATGGAAGCGCAATAATCTAGTAAGAGGCGATATACCTTCTATGGTTTCTACACTGTATCGTACCGGAACACAAATCTCTTTGTTTGGTGGTACGACGTTGCTGGTAGGGTGGTAACTAGCCATCGACGAAGTCAGACCAGACTCATTCTATATATAAATACGGAAACTAAAAATTTTATACCTCTTTTTGCGAAAATTGCGCAGACGGAGGAGTATGAAATTTTCCACACGTATAATTTAAGGAAGGAGTGCACGATGATTATATATTTTTAATTATGCATAAAAAACATTACACACACTATCATGATGTTCCAAACACACACGTATACTCTTCTGTCAATCGCTGTCAATGTCAAACGCCATAAGGTTACATCCAAAGAGTTTATACTGTCAAAAGCACTAAGGAGGTTACATTACAAAAGTTACTATGGAGGTTAGGTTTACTTATCAAAATTAAAATATTCTTCATTCAGGTAAGCACTTTTGAATCTTCAGTAGTGTGTCCGCTGGTAACAAATATAATACCGGTTCGGAAATTCCGCCGAGAAGAAACCGACAAGGGACTCAACGGTTCCCTTTTAAATATAGTTTTGTACGAGTTTAATATTGAATATTAACTGAATACCAATGTTTTTTATCTATAATAGGTCTGCGCTTGACATCAATAACGCTTGATGGAAAGCTATGATGAGGCCGAAGATGATATGCGTTCGCCTAAAAGGTGCCTATTCACCCTTGTCTTAAAAAGATTAGGGTTGTAGGATTGGAGAAACACAGAACAAGGC
Organism: Elymnias hypermnestra; assembly: GCA_015832385.1. Lineage (NCBI taxonomy): Eukaryota > Metazoa > Arthropoda > Insecta > Lepidoptera > Nymphalidae > Elymnias > Elymnias hypermnestra. The sequence continues at coordinate 380,251 of JACTOM010000088.1, forward strand.
AGAGTATTCCACAGTTTTGCAAAAGGAAATGCGATAGTAAAAGAGTGATGTTGGTATTGCGTCCTGGAAAAAGACAGACAAGCTACCAACAGTACGCCGATGTTGCAGGCATTGCAGTTTTGTGCGGCTTAAAGAGTGGTTACCAATCAATCTTCTGGTTCCAACGCCTCCAGCTGGTACTTAGCTGAGCTGTCCCACAAATGGCTACAGCATTCCATACATGACCGAATGGGCTTTGAATACGACGAGCAGTAGTTATGGGGTGAAGTACTGCTTCAGGATCCCAAGTTTCTTAGCGGCCATTTTGGCTTTGGATTCGATACACTTAACAAAGTTGAGATTGGATGATATATTAAGACTTAAAAGCTGAAAGCTGTCTGAGATTGGAAGGGATGTGGCCTTCAATCTACTTTAAACAACATGGACGTATCGTCAGCAAATAGCATTATCTCACTCCAGCAATTCCCCGCGGTTTCACGCGCGAAGACACCGATCTTGTGACTGTGGAAAGTCTACTAACCATGACTGTAGATTTATTTTCGTTGACAATTAAAAATGCAAAACTTTCTTCTATAATATTAGAGGGGAGATTTATTTGTAACACTTTATTTGTAATACTTTATTTGTAATACTTTATTTGTAACACTTTATTTGTAACACTTTATTTGTAATACTTTATTTGTAACACTTTATTTGTAACACTTTATTTGTAACGCTTTATTTGTAATACTTTATTGACTTCCCGAAACACGACATTTGACTCCCTGGAGTTCGACAAAGGGATACATTATTTTCTTTAGATTGCCATTTTAAAATTCGTTATATCTTTTGAATGGAATGCCTGATTTTAATACTTTAAAAAGTATTTTACTGTTATTCAGACAGTGTTTAACAAAATATCGTTTATTAGGATAAGGATTAATACAGAGATGTGAATAATATGGTTTGATTATCGTCGGCACCTTTCAAAATGTAAAAAAGCAATTATAGTGGCATAACTACACTAGCTGGAAGTGTGGTATCTTGGATTTTTTTGTAGATATTAGTACGTTCTATAATATTGTAGGATATTTTTTTGGTCTATCTTCAATAGTTTTCGCATTGCATGCGATAACAGATTTTTTATTTCACACCTTAGGTTACATTGATGCGTTTTTCTTACGGATCCCTATTTTTTCTGAGAAAGTAAGATAATGCTTTATGGCTCAGTGAAAATGTAGCTTTCTAATGGTGAAAAAAACTTTGAAATCGGTTTTGTAGTTTTTGCGTGAAAACGTTACGAACATACAAAAGCATAAATGTTTCCTTTTTATAATATTAGTTTAGATATCTCAGGTGAAATGTCTAAATATTTTTTTTTTTATAATTTAAAATCTCTGATGTTTTACGTAACCTTTTGAATTTTTGTCTTTCATAAGTGTAAGGTAGCCGCAATAAATCAGTCAGCTCCGAACTGTTGCACACTGGCGACGAGCGCGAATTAATATTCAAAATTCATTGGAAACACGCGATTTTCAATAATTATTACAGTGAGTTTAAGTTAGTTTTAGTGTGTTTAATATATAATAAAGTGACAAGTGCCACGGTTAAATTTTACTAATGTAAAATTGAACCGTTCGACTTAACCTCAAAACAAAGGCCGGCGTACGCGTCGGTCTATTTGTCAAATAAAAGAAAAAGAAGGTGTCTGCTAATAAGGGTATCTGAAGAGAAGCCCTGGTTAACCAGGAGGATAAAATGTAGGATGGATTAAAAATAATCAGACACAAATGTTTAAATTCTAAAACATCTCGCCGTCATCTGCAATTTCGACTTCTCCAGGAAGATCTTTGAGATCAATTATTGTCTGTTTTGGCGAGAGAATAGCATAGTGTCATCGACTCGGCCATTTAAAGGTGATCTGTGTTAGTGTAGTGATGGAGCCTACGTCCGCTCCAGACTGACGTATGCGGCTCCTGCCTGGTACTCTTTCTGCTCAGGGTACCAGAGGAGTAGGCCGCAGATCCAGCAGAACAAGTGCCTACGTATGATAGTAGGAGCTCCGAGGTACGTCAGAAGTGACACCAGGACGCCCACCGTGCCAGCCAGCACCCAAGAGCAGGAAACACTGGGCGTCCCCTGCCTCGTGAGCTTCTGCTGTCACCGCCTCCTGATGTAAGCGATAATGACGGCAAAGAAGACGCAATATCAGTGGCAATACCCGGACTTGACCATTGAATTAATTGACCTTGGCAAAACAAAATACCAGGCATCAAATTGATGTCTGAGGAAGATGTCCGGGTAAGGAGGCCCGCAACCCTCAACTAAAATTGAGAAGAACCCAGGAGATCGACTCGGCTATTTAAAGGTGATCTGTGTTAGTGAGGTGATGAAAGGAAAAGTTAAAATTATGTGGAAGTGAGTGTGGATGCAGAGGATTATATTTTCAACATGGAATCGTCGGCTCGAGGTAAAGAACCATATTTTATTAAAGCGAAACTCGACTTTCACTATATAGACTTCGAGGTCGACACAGTATTTGAACGATTCGTATCGTTTTTCAAAAATACTTTACGCGTAGATAATTTAGTGTTGAGTAGTTATGTTGGTTCGCTGGTGAACATCGATATAGAAGTTGTATTCCACTAAGTTTTGAATTACTTTAGCACAGATATGCAAATATGTGTTCTGAATATTCCAGAAGAACTGTGCTAAGGAATAAAAACAGTCATTTTGTGTGTGTATAAGTGAATAAAATGGTACACTGCGAACTAAATGAATATGGCCATGTTCTTTAGATTGACATTTTTATATTCGTTATATCTTTTGAACTGCCTCATTGGTCTAGTGGTTAGCATATTCGACTACAGATATGAGGTCCTGGGTTCGAGTCCCAGGTCTGGCCAATTCGAAATCGCTATTGAGTTTTCTATTAAGATTTTCTCAATATTTGCCCGAAGTTGGGAAGTTGGCGGTGTGATCCACCCCCGTGCCTCCGAGAGCACGTTAAGTCGTCGGTCCTGCGCCTGATCTCTCTCACATCGGACTGTGAGAGTGAAGGAATAGAGAGTGTACTTGTGTACTATGCCTGCCAATCCGCACTGGAGCAGCGTGGTGGGTCCAGGCTCTGTAAACCCTCGCTCCTCGGAGTGAGGAGGCCTGTGCCCAGCAGTGGGACGTTAATGGGCTGCTACTTACTTACTTACTT
>JACTOM010000088.1:384097-406582 GCA_015832385.1 Elymnias hypermnestra
TGGGCGTTCATGGGTAATGTTGGTGCAATCAAACACTTTACTAATTAACTCAAATTGTAATGTTCAATCACTTAATGTTCACGACATCAATTTACACAAACTCATGAATAATAATAGCTAGGAACGCGACAGTTTCAATAGTCGACCACTCCGGCCGACCACGGCTCGAGAACTGCCGAGAGACGGGCCGGACTGCCACTTACTGACTCTGTCCCCACGCCGATACAAAGATGGCGCCAGCGTTCCACAGACTATTACACACGGACTAGCAATCCATACACTCTCGCACTCCGACATATATAATTATATATATTACTTTATTATAATATGTATTTATGGGATCGTATGTAAATATATATTTATTAGTATGTATTTTTTGTATGTATCTATATACTACACCTTTTAAACACCACCTACCCATTTCCGTAATAAATTTTGTCTAACCCTAAGGTTGCCTGGCGGAAATGGCTACTTAGCGATAAGGCCGCCCTTTTGTACCCTATGATTAAGTTATGGTATATATTGTAAGCATTATTTATGGTGTACAGTAAAGTGTATTCTCTCTCTCTCTTTCTAATGGTGAAAAATTTTTTGATATCAGTCTGGTAGTTTTTGTGTGAAAACATTACAAACATACCTACAAAAACAAATGTTTCCTCTTTATTAATATGTATTTGTTTAGAAAATAGAATTTATCAAGGTACAAATTTTTAGTAACGGTAATAATAAAGATATATATTGACAATTTAATTTAAAGTTGGGAAATTGGCGGTGTGATCCATCCCCGTGCCTCGGAGAGCACGTTAAGCCGTCGGTCCTGCGCCTGATCTCTCTCCGGGCGTGTCGGATTCCCGTCACATCGGACTATGAGAGTGAAGGAATAGAGAGTGCACTTGTGTACTATGCCTGCCAATCCGCAGTGGAGCAGCGTGGTGGGTCTATGCTCTAAATACCCTCGCTCCTCGGAGTGAGGAGGCTTGTGCCCAGCAGTGGGACGTTAAAAGGCTGCTTCTTACTTACCATCATCATTTATATTTCAATTTAAATTCGTCTAAGTAATCTTGTAACTTGAAATTTTCTTTTAAAAAAGACTTTGAATTTATTAATTGACATCTCTAGAATGTTTGTGGGAGTTTATTATAGAAACGTATACAGTTACCCTTGAACGAGTTGTTAATCTTATGCAGCCTACTAGAATTTATCATCACGATAGTACAGCTAAATGTATAAAAAAAACTAGCTACAACAAGTAATCCTCAAAGGTGCCATTGGTGCTCGTCAGTCTTCGTTTTTGGAAATGGTCTACTAACCCCTTGTATAAGACGAATATCAAATTTTGACAGGTAGGAATAGTTTCTAAAGGAAAGAGAAACTGTTGAAACTTAATTGTGCTATTGGAATTCCTTCACGATTGAAGTTGTGAATTTGTGGAATGATCTTCCACGATTGATTAGACAGTCTGAGTCCTTGACTGTCTTCAAGAGACGTTTGAAGGAATTTTATCTTAGTAGTGCACAATAATTGCGTTTGTATATTTATATGTGTATTTTATATATTCATTTTGCATGTACTGCATTTCTAGTAGTAGAAATTATAGTAGGATGTTTTATTGCACTTACCCAGTAATTTCATGGGCTACTATCTCCAAGGTTGTCTGGAGGAGATAGCTTTAAGCGATGAGACCGCCTTTGTACACTCTTATCTAAAATTCCTGCCGTTCTCGAGTTTTAGCGAGACCAACGAACAAAATTGATTTTATATTGTAAAATTAGAATAAAATGTCTCTTGTCATCATTTACGATTATGTGAAATAAATTACCACTATTAATATCTCGATAATGTCTAGTAATTGTTATAAAAAGGAAAATATAATAAATAATATTTTATTTACATAAATTAACTTATAAAACGTAAAATACAAAGTGCAAATAGTAGAAACAAAGGAAAAATGTTTAGAGTTCTTCGTATTCTTATATTCGGAGTCGGTGTCTCGATATATACGAAGAAATCTTAAAAAGAAGGGATTTAGAAGAGGAATGGGATGTACGGATCAGGTCTTTTCTTTACGGTGCATAACTGAAAAATGTTTGGCTAAACACCAAAAAGTTTATTGCGCGTTCGTAGATTTAGAAAAGGCCTATGATCGAGTGGTGAGGAATGAGCTGTGGTCAACGTTATCTACGTATGGGGTGAGCGGTTGTCTGATCCAAGCATTGAAGTCTCTCTATGAGGGTTCTAGTGCCTGTGTCAGAATAAACGGAGCGTACACGGAGTGGTTTCCTGTCGAAAGAGGTGTTCGACAGGGATGTGTTGCGTCACCATGGCTGTTCAACCTTTTCATGGATAAATGTTTGACAGATTTAAAAGAATGTATGTATGGGTTAAGAATGAATGAATTANAACACGGAAATTGCTAATATTTTTCAAAATTTATTCTGTGACAAAGCAATTTCTATGACTTCTACAATAAATTCATCGTCAACAGAAGCCTATTCTCTGCTTTCGAATCATGTTCCTGAGTGTTGTGTTCTCTTTAAATTCAAACATATCTCGGCAACTGATATTATTAAAACTTTTAAAACTTTAAATGTAAAAAATACAGGCGATATATGGGGAATGTCAGTTAAAGTTGTTCTTCCAATTATTGACTGTATTAGCCCGCACTTAGCAACCCTTTTCAATAATTGCATAGACTCTGGCATTTTTCCTGATCTTATGAAACAAAGTAAAGTTGTCCCCTTGTTTAAATCGGGTGATAAATCTGACCCTAATAACTATCGTCCCATTTCTGTGTTGCCAACCCTAAGTAAAGTTTTTGAAAAAATTATACTCACACAACTACTAGAACATTTTAGTGCCTATAGCCTGTTTCATCCTGAACAATATGGATTTAGAAAAGGTCGCAATACTACTGATGCGGGCGTGTCTCTTTCGAGACACATTTTTGATGCTTGGGAAAAGTCCCAAAATGCATTAGGAATTTTCTGCGACCTTTCTAAGGCTTTTGATTGTGTAGAACATAGCACTCTTTTACTTAAACTTAGTCACTATGGTGTGAGGGATGGAGCACTTAATTTGTTAAGCTCTTATCTTCAAAATAGAATTCAAAAGGTCTTTGTAAACGGTGTTGAGTCGTTAGGATCACCTGTAAAAATGGGTGTCCCACAAGGTTCAATCCTTGGCCCTTTTTTGTTCTTAATATATGTAAATGATTTGGCGTACCATGTGAAAGACAAATGTGATATAGTCCTATTTGCTGACGACACTTCGTTGCTGTTTAAAGTAGACAGAAATGTAGATAATTATGACGATGTAAATAGTACCCTGTCACAGGTCTCACGTTGGTTTTCTGTTAATAACTTGATGTTGAACTCGGCAAAGACTAAGTGCGTTGAATTCGCGTTGCCAAATGCAAAAGAAGTCTGTAAAAATATCAAAATAAATAATAGTCCGCTAAATATAGTTAAATCTACAGTCTTCTTAGGAATAACGTTAGACTCAGGGCTTCAGTGGGGTGCCCATATTAAGACTCTGGCAAGCAAACTTAGTTCAGCTGCATTTGCTGTTAGGAAGGTGAGGCAATACACTGATGTTGAAACTGCTAAAATGGTGTATTTCGCTTATTTTCATAGCATTATGTGTTACGGCATACTGTTATGGGGGAAGGCGGCGGACATTGAAACTATCTTCATTTTACAAAAAAGAGCAATACGTGCGAGATCCCAATTGGTATATGGCACGTATTGCTCTCTTTTGTAAAATGAAGATAGTTTCAATGTCCGCCGCCTTCCCCCATAACAGTATGCCGTAACACATAATGCTATGAAAATAAGCGAAATACACCATTTTAGCAGTTTCAACATCAGTGTATTGCCTCACCTTCCTAACAGCAAATGCAGCTGAACTAAGTTTGCTTGCCAGAGTCTTAATATGGGCACCCCACTGAAGCCCTGAGTCTAACGTTATTCCTAAGAAGACTGTAGATTTAACTATATTTAGCGGACTATTATTTATTTTGATATTTTTACAGACTTCTTTTGCATTTGGCAACGCGAATTCAACGCACTTAGTCTTTGCCGAGTTCAACATCAAGTTATTAACAGAAAACCAACGTGAGACCTGTGACAGGGTACTATTTACATCGTCATAATTATCTACATTTCTGTCTACTTTAAACAGCAACGAAGTGTCGTCAGCAAATAGGACTATATCACATTTGTCTTTCACATGGTACGCCAAATCATTTACATATATTAAGAACAAAAAAGGGCCAAGGATTGAACCTTGTGGGACACCCATTTTTACAGGTGATCCTAACGACTCAACACCGTTTACAAAGACCTTTTGAATTCTATTTTGAAGATAAGAGCTTAACAAATTAAGTGCTCCATCCCTCACACCATAGTGACTAAGTTTAAGTAAAAGAGTGCTATGTTCTACACAATCAAAAGCCTTAGAAAGGTCGCAGAAAATTCCTAATGCATTTTGGGACTTTTCCCAAGCATCAAAAATGTGTCTCGAAAGAGACACGCCCGCATCAGTAGTATTGCGACCTTTTCTAAATCCATATTGTTCAGGATGAAACAGGCTATGGGCACTAAAATGTTCTAGTAGTTGTGTGAGTATAATTTTTTCAAAAACTTTACTTAGGGTTGGCAACACAGAAATGGGACGATAGTTATTAGGGTCAGATTTATCACCCGATTTAAACAAGGGGACAACTTTACTTTGTTTCATAAGATCAGGAAAAATGCCAGAGTCTATGCAATTATTGAAAAGGGTTGCTAAGTGCGGGCTAATACAGTCAATAATTGGAAGAACAACTTTAACTGACATTCCCCATATATCGCCTGTATTTTTTACATTTAAAGTTTTAAAAGTTTTAATAATATCAGTTGCCGAGATATGTTTGAATTTAAAGAGAACACAACACTCAGGAACATGATTCGAAAGCAGAGAATAGGCTTCTGTTGACGATGAATTTATTGTAGAAGTCATAGAAATTGCTTTGTCACAGAATAAATTTTGAAAAATATTAGCAATTTCCGTGTTTTCCGAAATTATGCAATTATTTATACACAATTCAATGCTGGTATCCCGTGGTTTTACTTTTCCAGCTTCATTTTTTATTATACTCCAAGTAGTTAAAATTTTATTCTTAGAATTTCTAATATTATTTTTAATATGCAAAGATTTCGCTAATATGCACACATTTTTAAAAATTTTAGAGTAGTTTCTAACGTAGTTAATAAATTCGACACGATGATCATATTGCTTTATAGCATACAATTCATATAGTCGATTTCTACTTTTATATATCCCAACAGTTGCCCAATCTTTAAACGTGAAATTGTTATGGGGCCTGTGTGAGGTCCTCAACTTGAAAATGCTCTTAAATTTGTTTTCTATAGTGTTAAAAATGTTACCATAATGCTTGTTAGGATCACCTGAATTCAGACAACGGTGGCTTAACTTTGGTGGCTTTCGTCGCATATGCGCAATCTGTGGGCTGCTTTACAAAGGCTAAGAGAAACGAGTCTCAATGTTAATTTAGACAATGTAAATTCTTACAAAAGAGTGTCACTTGAGATTCGTAAACGATGAAGACAGCTTACATTCCAACCCCCTATAACTCGAAGCTATCACTAACATACCCAGACCGACTGATTCTGTCCAAGTTATAAGCTTTTTGGGCTTCATTAATTGCTACGGGAAGTTTATACCAAATTTAAGTACACTTTGCATTTACTTTTAAGGGCATGGGATGCGGGATATGACAGGGTGCTCGCTCACTACGTGGAAGGACAAACGCTTGGATTGTCAATGGACAGCAGTGCTCATAGTGTGAGAGCTATTCCAGCGGCTATGATTTTTCTGTAGAATTTGAAAATCGACGGGGTACAGTCCAGCGGACGCTTTTTTACAGCTACCACTTCCATACGAGCGGTCGACCTGGCTGACTAGAAAATACTTACATAGTATACAGGAGACGATGCCTTTAGATTTTCACGACAGTCTATTTTTGTTGGATTAACACACCCGCCTAAAGGACAGACGTGTGATACTCACCGGCAGTACCAGAATACCCACTAAAACCCAGCAAAGCCCTCGTCATTCACGAATGACCAGAATGCCTCTCTGAATGAAACCGGCTAAGTAAACCACTACAGGGAATTTGGGTAAACCTTCGTCTCCTGTTTCTACTTCTTCCTCTCTCTCTGTGCCTCCTGTAATGAAATGATAGTTTCGCATAAGTTGGCAACAATATTCCAGGCCCGCTCGCTGACAAGCATGTGCCAGCGAAAGGTACAGGCAGCGACGTCAGATGGTGTCCAAGCGGGATTTTAGGCCAGCGTGTAGTGCGCTGTGTCTTCAGGAGCACCACACTCACGGCTTACTGCCAACGATTTGGTGCAGGTATTTTCCGAGAGGGACATGACTGGTTAGCAGCTCCATCAACCAGTAGTAGTAGTAGTAGTAACCAAGTGAGGGCGGAGTGCCCCTACAATGGCCCCAGCTGTCAACGATGTAGCCAGAGAGACACAATGAGATTCCTTACCTTATCTTAGTCGTATTTTATGTTATATTGTATATGGTTGGCATGCGTCGGTTAATTGTCAGAAGAGGTGTTCATCGCATGCAATTTTCGTAAGAAATTTCGGACGGATATGAATATAATGAAAAATATAGCACGATCAGCCCGCTCCGAACTGTTTCACCCTGTAACAAATACAATAGAAGCAATAATGTTCCAACTTATAATTTATATTAATTATAGTCGAATTCCACACAAAAGTGAGTACAAGTCCACATGAATACTGTTTTTTTTAATCTAGCTTTCTTTAAACAATGTCCATTCACTACAACCGAAATATATGGACGGAAACGTATTCATTTGTTCGCATTTTTCACGTATATTCGCAGTTAATAAAAAGTAAAACGGACTTGCTAGTGCTTCCCAGTTAATCGAAATTTTTAATACAGGTCCGATAATTATAAAACTGCGGATATCTGTAAACTGTGGAGCCATTTCATCTTTACAAGGGCCTTAAGCTTCGTTCACACACTCGGTTTCACCTGATGTAAAGCTAATTGATTTTTTCTGTCTATCTCTCTTCTATTCATTAGTTTTACACCATAACAATACAAAGCCTTCCATGCTGTGAGGATAATGCCCAGCAGATGTTAATAAAGTAATTATCCTTAGATGGTACATCAATATAATACTAATCACACAGTCATAATATGTACTACTAAACATTGATCTACAGATAATGCTAAGATTGTGTTCAGATATTCTCTGTATTTGTCTAGAATTGGTAAGTTAATGGAGTTATCTGATCTCTCTCCATCGGATTATGAGAGTGAAAGAACAGTGAGTGTATTTGACCTACGCATACCCTTTTTATGAAATTATGACTCCAATGAAGTGTTATGTTGTGCTAAACCTTGAGATAGTGGAAAAAGTCCGTCTTGAATGTATAGGCTCACATCTTATAAATTCAAACTTACCTAATAAACACTCACAGTTTATAAAATACAGGGGATCAGTACTGCCAGACTATTCTAACCAGGCCCAGCAGCCGTTTGCATCCTTGCTGCGAGCTAACTGCCGAGAAACCCCAGTCGTCTCAGATGGTGAGCGAGACTGACTAGAATTAGACCATTTGCAGATATTACGATTGGGATGGTTTCCTACCACCCACATGGCGGTAATCTCGTGTGCCAGATCCAGACTGTTACGCTTTTTCTCTGTCTCAGCTCGCACGAGATTCTTGTCATACGGTATCGTGATATCCACTAAAACTCCCGGGACTACACACGTTCGATTATCACGATATCAGGCTTGTTGGCCAGTATGGTCCTGTCCGTGATAAAGGGCCGGACTCAACAGAGTCGAACACCGTCACGTTCGAGTACTGGCACCACCTATAATACGATAGCCTCTTATCAAGAAGATCGTACCTCAGGGCAAGCTCTTGATGAAGGATTTTGGCGGCTTGATTGTGTCTATGGCGATATTCAGTGTTGGCAAGTGCGTAACATCCCGAAAGCACATGTCTGGGTGACTCGACGGGATGGCGACAGGCTCGGCAAATGTGGTGAGTGCCATTCTACGGAATGTGCTGTCGATAGTTCCTCATCTTGACCACCTGGGCCCGTAGACAAGTCGCGTTCAAGATTGCTAACGCTTAAATAATGTATGGGAATGACGTTTCATGTTTCGATAAGTTTCGATATGGAACGGCATTCCCATACATTTTTTAAGCGTTAGTGATCTTCGAAAGTGACTAAACTACGGGCCCTGATCTTGTATCGCGCAGACAAACCTTCGGTTTCCCCGAAGAGGTCCCCGAAGCGCAGCCATTGCACGGAGGCTTTCCGGTCTACGTGAGGCTCGCGTAAAGCCTTGAAAAACCGTCGGTGCATCTCCTTCCCCTTCCATACAGCCTCCCTGCCAGAGGTGCTTAACGCCGTCGGTCTCTATCAATCCTCGTTGGCCAAGGATGGGGAGGTGAGCCCTATGTCATATTCTATGACTTCCAGATGCAAGGCACTGTCCCTCCTCGTATCAATGTAGGTTCTGAGGCTTAACATCTCCCGGTTATGCATGGTCTGAGCACTAAGTAGACCTCGACCACCAAATTTCCAGGCCAAGTTCGGTCTGAGTCCATCTGAGCACGCCAAAGGTGTAAAGAAGAGCAGGCATGATCCACTCGTTATACGCTCGGAGTTTATTGGCGCCCGACAAATACCTCTCAAACTGACTGTTTCATGTCCACCTCTCTCACCCCACACATTGGGACGTACCGATATGATGTAGTCTCGGAGAGGGTCTTGAGCTGAGTCGGCTCGAGGTTAATCTCGGCTGTGTTCCCCCTTCACATGAAGTACCGCACACGTATCCACTCCCATCTCCATCCTGATGGAGTTGCTGAAATCAGTGGTGATCTTCAGCAATTCCTGCAGGCGTCGAGCGTTGGGTGCCAGCAGCTTCGGCTATGTCTCGGGAATAGAAAGTTTTAGATTCCATCTTGAATTGTGTGTTATGTTTGCGCGCAGCAATTAAGTAAGCAATGAACTCCTTCATAATTAATTATTGAATATTTAGGTGCACCGAGGTAATTTACCCATGTGTACGGAGCTTTAGAATACAGTAACAATGTGTCTTTTGTGCGACGCCAACAGAGCGGCGGTGCGGCTTCCCTGGCGCTGACACCGCGGGCCAGAGTTGATAGTAATGCGCCTCTTTTGTTAAACGCCCGCATCGGGATTTACGAATGCCCAACTATTATTAATTACAATACACAATGAAAGTGGAAATTTCCCAAACATTTCCAGTTTAAATTGCTTCCAGTTCAAATTTTAGCTTCGCCGATTGCAATGTTTCAAAATATCTATCTAGCGCGTGGCCCTCGAAGGCTACAAATACTCCAACCACTTGTATAAACTCATTTAATTAATACATTAAAGTAACGTTCTTAATATTCACTATTCGATAATATCAACAATTTCACAACATTTACTTAAAACACTTGTTACAATAAAATGACTCGCAACCGAATAACCCACAGCGTGTCGTAACTGAAGTAGGGATGATCGATATTCATCGATGTTTTGACTTCGATCACACCGACACATCAATGGGATTTCCCCCCCCCCCCCCCTTAAACCGAAGCTGGAGATTAGGCGGGGATAGGCTCTATTACAGACTAATCTAATCAACTAAATAAATAAATAAACTTTTATTTCGTTAAATTGACACTCATGCTTATGCCAGGTGTCTCAAAAGAAAATTAATATTTATATAGCTTACTGCGTGAACGCAACGTATCTGATAGACCGAGGGTTACATCAATCGGTATTTACCAACTATTGTTTTCGCATGAAGCTCATTTTCATCCTATTAACCACGTAAATAAACAGAACAGCCGCTATTGGAGTGCAACGAATCCGAAACGCCTCATTGGTCTAGTGGTTAGCATGTTCGCCTACAGACAGAGTCGTATGTCTCTGCCACCTGTTCGTGAAATTTTCTAAGGCAAATTGATCTCCCTAAATTGGCCTCCACGCAGTCCAGATTTAACCCCTATGGACTTTTTCTTATGGGGTTATCTTAAATCCAAAATGTACGCCAATAAGCCGACTTCACTGGCGCATTTGAAAGAACATATCCGTCACGAAATGGCAGCCATCCCTGAGTCCACCTCACCACCACTTAGCCGTCATAAGTCATTTTACTGTTCGATTAAATGAGTGCCCAGAACGCGAGGTTCTACATTTAGACGATATTATTTTTAAGAAATAAATCCCCGAAAAGTGTATTTGATTATTGAATAAATTATAAACGTGAAAATAATAGACTCGTTCACTGTTACCGAGTCAGTTTGGAAGACCCCACCATCATTTGTTTTACGAAATATAATGATAAGTATAACTCTCTGTGGGTAATGAAAAATGTCTTTGTTCTTACTACGAAAAGTGTTTCATTTAGCCCGTGAATTTGCTTATTTAATATATTTAGTTTTTCAAAGATATCAGCTAAATAACTTACAAACCACTAAGAATTGCCTGGAAGAGATTGCTCAGAGCAATAAGGCCGCTTTTACATTCATACATACATACATAACATCACGCCTCATTCCCTTCGGGGTAGGCAGAGACAACGTCCTTCCACTTGCCACGATCCTTGCATATCTCCTTCGCTTCTTCCATTCTCATGAAACCTTTCATACAACTTCGTCGGTGTAGAGTACTCTTGACCTGGCCCTTATTTAAAATGTCCTTGGTCTTCTCCTTCCAGCTTTCGCATTCACTCTTGACTCATAAATCCTTTTTGTCAGTCTCCTTTCATTCATTCTCTCTACATGCCCAAACCATCTAAGCATACCTTTTTCAATTTTAGTCACTACGTCTTCTTTTATACCACAACGTTCTCTTATCACACTATTTCTTACTCTGTCACTCAGTTTTAATCCACTCATGCTTCTCAACGCTCTCATCTCTACCGCATTTATTTTACTTTTGTGATTCTTCTGCCATACCCAACTTTCACTACCATACATAAGTGTTGGCACCAACACTCCAGCATGCACTGCCAGTCTAGCCCTTTGAGAGAGTACATTATTATTACATACATATTGTATTTATTAGTGCTCCTTTATGTTTGTTTGGTGCAATAAAGTCAACTCACAGCGAAAAGGCTAAGGTTTTTTTAATTGTCCTCCCCCCTCCCCCCTTCTATTAACTCAAATTTTTGCTACAATGTTTAAAAACATCGATGATACCTGTTCCATCGTTTTGCAGTCGATGTTTATCGGACATCGATACCGTCGATATCAACATCGATGTTTTTCTCATATCGATCTTCCCTAAACGGAATAATAATTCATATTTACTTTTTTTTAATAATAATTAACTATTACCAGCTTATTTTCTGATTAACAAATTATTTACTTCTAAACCACCGACAAAAGTCTTATACAACATATATATATATTTATATATCGGAGTGCAATATTCTGTGTCCATCTGTCTATACGCGTGGGGCAGAGTCAATAATGACAATTCAGCGCGAGTCTCTCGGTAGTACTCGGGTGACGGTCCGCCAATGCGGTCGACTATTGAAACTGCCGCTTTCCCAGTTCGTCTTATTGTTTGTATTTGTGTAAATTGTTATCGGAAATATCAAGTGATTGGACATTATAATCTGAGTTAATTAATAAAGTGTTTGATTGCACCAGCATTAACCACCAACGCCCACAGTATGGAGATTGAATTATGGATGCCACTAACGATGATGTCGGCGGAGAATCGTACGCCTCTGCTTTATGCTCCTTCTCTCTTACTCGCTAAAATTCGAAAACATCTGGATTGAGTTTGCTAATATTGGTTTTGAATTATTTGTGGAAGTCCAAGGTAGGTTTAACAGGTGTGTAGATATAAAAAAAGTGATTTTAATATAGTAAAAACAACAATTTCGCTTTTTTGACGAAAATTTACGTATTCCTTTTAATCCCATAACATTTTGATCACTTCTCTTACTAAGCTGAAACATTCTGCAATTATCATTCAGCTTGTAATCTTTATATTAAACCTAACCAATACTATCGTCTACTTTTTTCTCAAGAATAAGTATCAGCAAAACAGTAAGTTATATTAATTTCATCGGTATTTCACTTGTATTATTAAAACTGTTTCTATATACGCTACAAATGTATATATTAACACGGGCAGCAAAAACTTTGTACCGCCTTTTACGAAAATTGTGCGAACGGAGGAGTATGAAATTTCCCACACTTAGTTTTTATAGAGAAGGAGTGCACAACGATTAAATCTTATTCAAATTATTCATAAATAATACATACAATAATAGGAACTGGGAAAGCGGCAGTTTCAATAGTCGACCGCACTGGCGGACCGTCACCCGAGAACTACCGAGAGACGCGCGCATACAATAAATAAAAAAAGCCACCACAAACACGATACTAGTAACACAGAAAAAAACTTAATAGATAGTGCAACCTCATCGCTTATTAGCCATTTCTGTCAGGCAACCTTAGGGTTAGCGAGATTATAAAAATCTCTAAATCTAAATCTGGTATATATTTATATCTAAAGGATAACCCATAGAAGCCGTTCTTATCTTTTAGATATTACGATAAATGTGTTATTTACCAAGATATTTCATATAATACAGTGTTGTGTGAAAATATAACGATTTTCCACAAAATTTCAGGTTTAAAATGGATTCATTCAATAGTCTTTTGTAGCTGTAATTATGAGGTAAACAAACAAAATATTAACGAAACGATAACGGCAGTTTCCCTGCAAATGAGTTAAGGAAATGGTTACCTAACAAGTGTATTATTAATTCGTCTAGTATTATTAATACGCGCAACTCCGTCTGCATCTCATAAGAGAGGCAGAGGGGGAACAAAAAGGGCTACAGTGAGCCAACCTTAAAAGATAGACAGATGTTGTAAAGGATTGTTTTTTAGATCTTTTAAAGGGGAACATTTATGTCCTACATGGTTTTTGCGAAAATGTAGCCGTTTACGCAGCGGAAGCTATAAAAAGGAAAGAAAACTGATTTTCTTTACGAGCACATCACTTCTATTGATCTCAGCGTGATGATATATAGATGGTAGCCTTTGTGTAGCAAAATTCTTTAATTTAATAGACTTAAAGGGCACTTTTGAATCGCCAGTAGTCTCTCTATTGGTGACAAACCTATCACCGGTTCGGAAAGTTGATTCCGCTGAGAAGAAACCGACAAGAAACTCAGCGGTTACTCCATTAAATATCGCTTTTGTAGTTTACAATGTGTTCAATTGGAATCAAGTCCATACATCTTTGTCGCTTAAATAATCTTCAACATTATAAATTATTCTTAAAACAATGTGGAGGCAAACCAGAAGTGATTCTGGTATCGTATTAAGAATGCGTATGCTCAACCCGACAAATGATTTCTGAACCTTCTTCACTCTAAAATATGGCATTACAAGTTAGTATTTCTTGTATTAAAATTGTGTGTTTGGCTCCCTTTTCTTTATTCTTTGAATTTCACGTTCCTGGACCAAATCCAGGACATTTTAAATAACGGCCAGGTCAAGAGTACTCTAAACCGACGAACTTGTATGAAAGGTTTAATTACGATGAAAGAAGCGAAGGAGATATGCAAGGACCGTGGCAAGTGGAAGGACGTTGTCTCTGCCTACTCCTATGGGAATGAGGCGTGATGCTATGTATGTATGTATGTATGTATGTAGATATCGGCGTCATTAAAAACATAAAGAGAGGTAATGATTCTTTACCCGCTTCCTGAATATATCCAATGATTTAGCTTCTCTTATTGTCAGAGGTAATTCGATCCAGAAAGGTATGGCTCGAACCGCGAAAGAGTCTCCAAAGAATTTGGTGTTATGGGGTATGATATTGGGCTTTAGTTCACGTGAGGGCCGTAAACACCTTCCGTCGTGATCGTGAAACTCAAGCTTCTGACATAAATTCGCAGGAGCACGAGTATTAAATAGCACACAGTACAGAAGGGAAGGGAAGTAGCCGTCGGCTAACTGACAGACTGAAAGAAACAAATCATCCGGGGCTCTTCACAACCAAGTTGTGTGCAACAGACAAATTTTCTCAGGCATTGACGATGCCCGGTATTTGTTTCTACCAGATTTTCTAACGAGCTGGTTCCCACCAGCTAACGCCGGCGGGACCATCCAGGTCAATATAGTGTAAGTCATATCCGGGTTCTGCCACTGCCGTCGCGTCGTCAACGCCGTCATCTTCGCCCACACATGGTGGTGGTGACAGCAGGAGCTCACGAGGTAGTAGACGCCCAGTGTTTTCAGATTTAGGATGTTGCTTGGCAATGCCATGGAGGTGTGTGCGCGGGGAGTAATCCGCATGGCGGAACATGTTCCTCGCCAACTACCGGACGAAAACCTCCACTGTGGTGGGCGACTTGGTGTCCCGATGAATAACGTCATTCCTGACATACCTCGGAGCTCCTATTATAAGGCGTAGGCACTTATTCTGCTGGGTCTGCAGCCTCCTCTTCTGATACACTGAGCAGAAAGAGTACCAGATAGGAGCTACATACGTCAGTCTGGAGTGGACGTAGAGTCCGTAGACCTTTAATTTGTTATTTTTGGAAGACTTGAGGTAAAGAGGGGCCGCAACAACGGCTTAGCTGTCGCCCCTTGAGCCACGGCAATGCGGCATCTCAAGTACCGTACTGAAGTCTGCCACTCCACGTCTTGCCCCCCCGATGTGCAGCGGACTCAGCGGCTAGAACGGCCGAATATGATGGCCGACGTGTTGCCTACATTGACTGACATTTTTCATCTGCCCAGCCAATGCCAGCAGACCAGTAAACGTGAAATTACAGCGTTTGCTGGACGGCGCGTTGTTTGGAGTATGACGACGCGATGTATGCGCTGTCGTTGGCATACAGCGACAACAGCACATCCGTTTCCCTCTCGTCTTCAAGATGGTGACGCAGAATGGAGAAACAAATGCAAAATGATATCAAAACCTATTCAATACCAGATGGTGCTGTATGTTTTTTAAATCGCGCTATCGTTTATTTTTTTCTCATATATAAAGCTTATAGAGCAGTACAATAGTAATCACCCCAACCCTCTTATTAGGAATGCCGCCTCTTATGGGATTAGGCTAAACATCCTGCCTAGGAAGAGGCGGCCCAAACGCGTCCTTGACGACCCAGACGACCAGACTACCATTGACAACGCCCCGTACACTATCACACACACACAGCGTATTCGCTGGCGAAGATGAGGTCCCCGCTATCTGACGCACCCCGGCCGCGGCTCCCAGTCGCGGACCCATGGGCGTCAAGATTAAGCACCTGTCCTATTGTCCTTTTCAGCAGCAGCAAACGTTGCTCTAAGCCTAGATCCGAGCCTCACAGGAGGCGCCCGTAGAGCAACGTTATCCCCACGACGCAGCAGGGCCCTTCTACGGGCCCACCATTCGGCAGAGCTTCTGCGCTCGCCACCCCTATCGGTTACGCTGTCAAAGCCAGTAGGGATAACAGCAACTGCACACATCGAAAAAAAAAATAGCAATCACTTATATAATCAAAAACATATTTGAGAATTACACGTTCTTCAATAAAATATAAGTTTTAGAGAGTGGCCCCTTTTTGTAAGCATGGGATAACTAATTAACATATACGATATTCGCTACTTTAAAGATAAAATAACAAGTAACGGAAATAACTTCAATCAAAAAGAGGGTTATTAATTATTATGTATCTGTCAATATTATATGTCGTGAGCGAGTATAGTAATAACTTAAATTTATAAAAATAATATTTGCGTTTCTTATGACAATATGTATACTACATTAACTTGGGAGTAAGGGCATATTATTTAAAAAAAGAAATTAAAAGTGCATGCGTACAAAGTACACATGTCAGAAGTGAAACTTATTTTGGCAAAGTAATTTTTAAGGCCTGTTTATATTTATACAAATGTAAAACTTTAGATTTCCGAGACTTAGAGGGAGGGAAAAGCAAGGTATGTTAGGAATTTAACACTCCGGTACTCGCGCCCCCCTTTGTAACAAAAGTACTCGCGTGTCATCTGTCAGATGCCTTTGTCTTTAAAAAAAAAACATTCTATTACTTACATTTGATTAAATAAGAGTAATAATAATGAAACGCTGTGCTATTATGGATATTTATATTATTTACACCATTTTTTATCAAAATTATTTATTATAAAAGTCAAACTCTTTAATTAGGATATAAAAATAAAGAAAGTAAATTGCGTACAATGAAAACAACAAACATGTAAACTCAAATACAAAAACATATTATACTTTATAATAAGTAAGTAGCAGCCCATTAACGTCCCACTGCCGGGCACAGGCCTCCTCACTCCGAAGAGCGAGGGTTTTTAGAGCATAGACCCACCACGCTGCTCCACTGCGGATTGGCAGGCATAGTACACAAGTGCGCTCTCTATTCCTTCACTCTCATAGTCCGATGTGACGGGAATCCGACACTCGCGAAGAGAGATCAGGCGCAGGACCGACTGCTTAACGTGCTCTCCGAGGCACGGGGGTGGAGTACACCGCCAACTTCCCAACTTCGGGCAAATATTGAGGAAATCTTAAATAGAAAACTCAATATTGATTTTTGAATTGGCCCGACCCGGGACTCGAACCCAGGACCTCATGTCTGTAGTCGAACATGCTAACCACTAGACCAATGAGGCAGTCATAGTTTATAATAATTCCCTTCATTTAGTCATCCTTTGATTCTTCTGATCCTTCAGCACAAACAATCGAACAATGATCACCCAGACATAAAGAAGTATCTGCCACTGAGGGTCTACTTATGACACTTCGGCCTTGCCTATCCAAAATCTGAGATAGTGCTATTTCCTTCAATCTGCCCAACATGAGAGGTGGAAATGATTTTTGTCTCCTTTTCTGGATCTGTTCCTCTAATAATCCTCTCACGAATTGTTCAAGAAATTCCCGTCTGACAGGCACATCGTTGCCTAATATATATAAAAAAAAAAAAATTTGTACATAGTAACTGATACTTACAAAAGTACTCGTGTGGGATTTGAGAGATGATCTAGTAAATAACTTACTACTTCTTGACAGAAGGGAAGTCGAAACAATACTGGTGGGACAGTCTTGCCATAGAAGGAAGGTAGTGGGAGTTGGGGGTGCGCCGGTTCAAACACGTTTGAGCAACACTTTGAACATTTTGTCTAAGCGTCTCTCAGATGACGCACGAGTAGCAGATTGTTAATTGTCATTGAAATATTAATCGTTTCAAAAATTAATCATCATCATCTCAACCGATGGACGTCCACTGCTGGACATAGGTCTCCTTCAAGGATTTCCACAATACACGGTCTTGTGCGGTTTGCAACCATCGGCTTCCGGCGACCCTTTTCCAGGTCATCTGTCCATCTCGTGGGGGGTCTACCAACGCTGCGCTTACCGGTACGCGGCCGCCACTCCAGTGCCTTGGGACCCCAACGTCCATCGGTTTGCCTAGCTATGTGCCCTGCCCATCGCCACTTCAGCTCGGCGACTCTTCGAGCTACGTCGGTAACTATTGTTCTTCTGCGAATCTCTTCGTTTCGGATTTTATCCCGAAGAGATACTCCGAGCATAGCTCGTTCCATCGCCCGCTGTGTGATCCTGAGCTTCCTAATAAGGCGCATAGTCATTGGCCATGTTTCGCAACCGTGAGTCATCACTGGCAAATTTTTAAAATTTATACAAATTATAAATAATTTTTTTTATTTAAATACTAGCTGACCCAGCACACATTGTTTTGCCAAATAAAATACAAGGGTTGGTGATAGAAGGGTGAGAATTTATTGTTGTATGCTGTACCGTAAAAAAATAAAAACAAATTTTTAAAATATTTAGGGGTGGATCTGTTATAATCTCTAAAAATAGAAGTTGTCCGATTCTCAACTCTAACGAAAATCGGTTGAGCTGATTCGGAGCTCAACTTCTAACACCGTGACGCGAGAATTTTATATATTAGATATATTTCTTTTATATATATTTTGTGAAATAAGTATACTGTAGTCCAGGGGTCATAAACCTGCGGCCTTGGCTACGCCTGATCTTATATATTAAAACAACGACCCCAAATAAATCCCCTCTGATGTAAGTGGACATTAAGCCAGGAATAAGCAACCCGCGGCCCGCGGACCGCTAGTTGGCTACCCCTGATCTATTACACGACGACCCCGAATAAATCCCCTCAGATGTAAGTGGACATTAAGCCAGGAATAGGCAACCCGCGGCCCGCGGACCACTAGTTGGCTACCCCTTATCTATTAAACAACAACCCAAAACTACAGGCGACTATGCTTAGAAGACGGGAGTGGAAGGGAGGGAAGACGAATCCTCCGAAGCAAGGCGCAAAGAGGAGAGACCGATAATATAGAATAGTATGTATACTCCCGTCTCATTTTTTGCCGCCTTCGTCCTACACATTGTATTTGTGTTTCTTACCTGTCGTTCTTTCCGTTGTATCCGGTTCCAAATCACAACGATTCTAAAGAAGTTTCACTTCAAAAACTTTAATCATCCTTTTAATGAGAAAAACTAAGTTTCGAGACAGTGTAGCTCGTACTCAGTTTAATATGCTAATCTATTAACTTCACGCCACCTTTTAATAATCAGTGTCTATCATATAGTTTTTTATCTGTATATACTAAATATGTGACATAAATACATAGTACCTTATATGCAGTCCATGCAAAAATAACTTGTCATTAACAAAAAAGTTAATATTGTGTACAAAGTACATGTCAGAAGTGAATCTTCTTTGGCAAACCGAGGGAGGGAAAAAGGAAGATATGCTAAAGATTTAATGAATTTAATCGTCATGAAAATATTAATACAAATAATTTATTAAAATCTCGAATGTCGAATTGTAAATATATAATGTCGCGTGTTTTTTGTCAATACTACAAATTTTATGTGGAATAGTATATTAAATGACTAAATAACGAGTGGCAAATTAAAATGCCGCATGTTATTTGTACACACTAAAACTACCTAACCTTCAATCAAATTAGCCTATTTTTTTATACATATATACATAGCATCACGCCTCATTCCCTTCGGGGTAGGCAGAGACAACATCCTTCCACTCGCCACGATCCTCATATCTCCTTCGCTTCTTTCAGTCTCATTAAACCTTTCTTACAAGTTCGTCGGTTTAGAGTACTCTTGACTTGGCCCTTATTTAAAATGTCCTGGATTTGGTCCGGAAACGTTCGCCTTGGTCTTCCAACTTTCGCATTCACTCTTGACTCATAAATCCTTTTTGTCAGTCTCCTTTCATTCATTCTCTCTACGTGCCCAAACCATCTAAACATACCTTTCTCAATTTTAGTCACTACGTCTTCTTTTATACCACAACGTTCTCTTATCACACTATTTCTTACTCTGTCACTCAGTTTTAATCCACTCATGCTTCTCAACGCTCTCATCTCTACCGCATTTATTTTACTTTTGTGATTCTTCTGCCATACCCAACTTTCACTACCATACATAAGTGTTGGCACCAAACCTCTAGCATGCACAGCTAGTCTGGCCCTTAGCGACACCATCTGGTTGGCAATTCATAAAGACGTGCAGAGCACCATTTACCATATTCCCTGCATTCACTCTCCTTTCAATATCTCTTTTACATGTTCCATCTTTTGTAAATTTAGATCCCAAGTATACAAATTCTTTCACCTCTTCCACTTGTTCCCCATCTATCCAAATATTGCCATTCATCATAGCTTCATCTCTTTCAAAAAGCACTTTCATTCCTTTCCTTTTCAAAGCTTCATTCATGATATTTACCATCTCCTGTAGCTCATTAGCAGATGATGCAAGTATTACTTGATCATCGGCGTACAGTAATCATTAGACTAAGTTGCGGAAGGTTAAGTTAATTTATAGTCAAAAGTGTACAGATAAATCCGTGTGAGCGTTTAAAAGTTCCTTGAGAATCATCAATAACTTCTTTGGTAACTTTTAAACAATAGTACAATTGCTATGTATGACTGCACCAGGCCTTATCTCTCACTTCCTCGAGTACCATTGTACTATTAAAACATTATCGTTTAATGAATAATTAATTTTAATAATATCCTTGTGATACTCATATACACATACTAGTTTTCCTGCGTCACTTATACAATGCTTGTACAAAGTACACATGCCAGAAGTGAAACTTCTTTGGCAAACTAATTTTTAAGTCTTGCCTATATTTATACAAATCTAACACTTTAAATTTCCGAGACTTAAATAAATACTTATAATTTAAAAGGGGGTATAGGTTAGTAGCAGCCCATTAACCTCCCACTGCTGGGCACAGGCCTCCTCACTCCGAGGAGTGAGGGTTTTTAGAGCATAGACCCACCGAGCTGCTCCACTGCGGATTGGCGGGCATAGTACACAAGTGCACTCTCTTTTCCTTCACTCTCATAGTCCGATGTGACGGGAATCCGACACTCGCGGAGGGAGATCAGGCGCAGGACCGACGGCTTAACGTGCTCTCCGAGACACGGGGGTGGATCACACCGCCAACTTCCCAACTTCGGGTAAATATTGAGAAAATCAAAATCAAAAAAAGGGGGCATAATTAATGGCAAATAAATAAAAAAAATAATTTATACGAGAAGAGTCAAGTGCGAGATATACTTTTGAAGAAAAGGAAATTGGTATTACTTATCTTACCAAATTAATTAGAAATTTTTAAGATATCATGTCAGGACATAGTTTTATTGTAAAGAAGTCCTTATTACATTACTAAAGTAAGGTAGATAGACCTCCTTGCTGGGGCAATATGTAAATGCTCGAACAGCTGGCTAAAATGATGATTTTTAAGAAATCAAATTCGGAAGAAACAGATTTTCTGTTTCTTTAAAATTATATCACACACTTTATTCTTCTCGTGATACACATAGAAGGTATCCCACTCTCTTGCACTACCATCAAATATACCCCTTTGTACAAGTCCCCACTCCAAAAAATCACCACTATTCAGTCATTCAATATCATTGAAGTTCCCAATTAATTTGGTAAGTATAATAAGTGATTCGTAAAATAACGTTTCATCAAAATATTTCACATTTTCCTCATCTCTCGTCACAAATAGAATGTATCCTGCTATCTTGCGCTACCATCAATTATACCCCTTTTTAAAAGTCCCCACTCGAAAAAAAACCCCATTAGTCATAGTGGATTTTAAAAAACAACAATATCCTATGTTAATATTATTGAAGATCCCTTTTAATTTGGTAATATAAGTAATATTATTTCTCACATTTTATTCTTTTCGTGTCACAAATAGAATGGAAACCGCTCTCTTGCACTGCCATCAATTTTACCCCTATCTAAAACTCCCCTCTCGAAAAATACACCACCAATCACAGTCGACATTAAAACAAATATAATTACATAGAAATTCTAGAAATGAACAAGATTTGCTTAAAGGAAAACTATAAAGCTAAAACTACAATAGAATTAAAAATCAGTCACAGTCGACGTATAAATAATTAAAAAATTTTAACAAAAAAAAGAACCGCCTTCAAGACAAACTCTTACAAATATATTAATATGCTGTAAAAAGTAAAAAATGATTGCGTATTCTTTTATAGTGTTCTTCGTATTCCTATATTCGGAGTCGGCGTCAGCCAAGGTAGGTGTGTCCCGCGTGTCTACTTGGCAGCTCCCGCACCTCTCACACATATAACTATATAATTACAACCTATAGCTGTATATGTAGGTACCTTGGCTGACACCGACTCCAAACATAAGAATATGAAAAACTCAAAAAAAGGATACGCAATTATTTTTTACCTGGGATACATACCTGGGACACATAGTCCAGCTAGGTAGGTCCAATTTCGACAAAGAGGTTAGCCGCCGAATCCAACTCGGTTGGGCAGCGTTCGGGAAATTACGGCATCTCTTTTCGTCCAATATCCCTCAGTGCCTGAAGACAAAGCTCTTCGAACAGTGCGTGTTGCCAGTGATGACCTACGGCTCCGAAACGTGGTCGCTGACTATGGGCCTTATACGAAAGTTCAGAGTCACTCAGCGTGCGATGGAAAGGGCTATGCTTGGAGTTTCTCTACGTGATCAAATCAGAAATGAGGAGATCCGTAGCAGAACTAAAGTCACCGACATAGCCTTACGAATCGCGAACCTGAAGTGGCAATGGGCGGGCCACATAGTCCGACGGACCGATGGACGTTGGGGCCCGAAGGTGCTGGAGTGGCGACCCCGCACCGGGCGGCGCAGTGTAGGTAGACCCCCCACAAGGTGGACCGATGACATAAAGAGGGTCGCCGGTAGCCGCTGGAGCCAGGCGGCGCAAGATCGGGCCTTGTGGGTATCATTTCGTGAGACCTATGTCCAGCAGTGGACGTCCATCGGTTGAAGCGACGACGACGACGACTG
>JACTOM010000115.1:0-32788 GCA_015832385.1 Elymnias hypermnestra
GGGCGTTTCTGCGTCAAAATTCCTTTAACTAAGGATTCTGACTGTCTTGCCGATTCGTACTTTTTAGCAAAACAGAGGTTCTTAAATCTTGAACGGAGATTTCGTAAACGGCCCGATTTGAAATCCGTGTACGTTGGTTTTATAAATGAGTACGCTCGACTAGGACATCTCACGGTTTCAGAGGTAGACCGACCTAAAAATGGCTATTTCATACCTCATCATACAGTCGAGGATAGTGAATCGACCCGCCTTCGAGTAGTTTTTGACGCTTCTGCTCGAACAGCATCAAGTATGTCTATAAACGACATACAAATGATAGGTCCCACGATACAAGACTCTCTTTTCAATATACTTATCAGATTTCGTCAATATCGTTATGTATTATCGTATTTGTGCCTATTTATTTGATTAAAATATAAATGCCTTCACTTGGAAGCGGTAAGCGAACTATCCAAAAATGCCTTTATTCTAGCGCTTAAACGATTTATTTCTAGAAGAGGACTGCCAAAGCAAATATTTTGTGACAATGACGAGGATGCAAAAATTAAAAAGGTTATACAAACCGATTTCTATGTCGATGACCTATTGACCGGTCATGACGTTGAAAAACAACTTCAGTATATTCAGCAATCAGTGGCCGAGACCCTGAAAAAGGGTGGGTTTCACTTGCGCAAGTACCGGTGTAACTCTCCCTCTTTGTCAATTAAAACCCAAGGGCCGGGCACCGACTTGATCGTAAGCGAAACGACCAACACCTTGGGCCTAGCGTGGCATCCCTCTTTAGACCAACTCCATTTTCCAGTGGCTATAGGAAATTCTAAAATTGTAACTAAAAGAAGTATTTTGTCTTCCACTTTCAAGCTTTTCGATTCCTTGGGGCTCCTATCTTTGTGCACTATCGTTCCCAAAATATATAAACATTGTATATAACGTTGGCTTCCTAATAAAAAAAAAAAATTTAAAAAAAATAATACATTGAAATACATGTAAATTTATTAACAATATCTAATCTGTAGTCATGTCGCTACCCTATGTCGTCTATTATGTGTAGCTAATCTGTGATCATATGTCATGCCATTTCGCTGTGTTTGTTAGAGACTGCACTGCAATATTTTTAGATACTTTATCTTTATTCATTATTCTGTCATTAATAAAGTCTTTTGCAGTCCGATGGATAATTATTGTTTATTGAAAAATAACAGTTTTTGTATTATATTAATGTTTAATAATAACCTAAAAGAGAACACGACTCTACAAAAGAATACTTGTTCGTACTAAAGGCTATTTTATGATTTTCCGATATTTTTATATACATGGTGTTAGGAGACCGCTCCCGAAAACGAAGACGGGCGATAGTGCTAATGACACCTTTGATGGTGGGACGGAAAAATCGATCCTGATAAAACATTTTTTAAAACGCTTTACTAGCTTTACTTATGCTCCATCATGTTAGTACAGCTAAATGAAAGGAAAGTTTCGTAACAAGTACATTAGTTTACTAAAAACTAACATGATGGACGACTGCGTGATTGCTTTCTAGCGTCGATATTTATTTGCCAGTAAGTTCCTTAATGTATCAACAGACTCCAATGACTGGATTATGGAAAGTCTGTACTTAGTGAAATTGCGAAAGGAGTTACTTTGCTAAAATCTAACTCAATTGCGAATCAAAATCAACATCTAAAGATTTTATATTTTTAAGTCTAGTCTGATGATGGCATCCATGAGAAAACCGGATAAGTGTTAAATTTACATTAAGCATGTGCGCGACAAATGGACGAATAAATCAATAAGAAACAAATTCAAGGCAGTTAACATAATGACAGTTCACTGCGTATATATATTAGAAAACTTGTTGTATGTACATAAAAACATTGACTCTTTTAATAAAAAGAGTGAATGTACATCATATAACTTACGAAACCAAAACAAACTTGTTATAAATTCTAGTAGGCTGCATAAGATTAACAACTCATTTAAGGGTAACTGTATACGTTTCTATAATAAACTCCCACAAGACGTTCTAAAGATGTCAATTAATAAATTCAAAGTCTTTGTTAAAAGAAAGTTGATAGAAACGCCTGGGTGTGAACGAATTGCTCTAATTTGAATTAAAATATAGTAAACATACATACATACATAGCATCACGCCTCATTCNTCTTGAGTACCATCATCAGATGTATATTAGAATCAGAGTGTGGAAAAAAAATATAATTTGACGATTCAAAAGTGCTGTAATATGCCTACTTGAATAAAGATATTTTTGATTTGATTTGATTTGAATATCACGCCAACCGATGTCGACGATTCTTTTTTTATTGGAAAGGATATAGGGTTCAAGGATTGTTTGATGATAGTAAGGTTAGGTTCTGATGATGGAATCCATGACAGTGTGACGGAACTCTTCAATTCTTAGGAGCAAATTAACGATACTCGGCAGAATCTTTTATAGGCTATTCAAACCAAAATCAAATCAAAATATCTTTCTTCAAGTAGGCATATTTCATCACTTATTAGTTTAATATATTTTAATTCAAATTAGAGCAATTCGTTCACTTCCACGCGTTTCTATTGTCTAAGTAATCTTGCAACTTATAATACGATTTTTGTATCAACTTTCTTTTAAAAAAGACTTTGAATTTATTAATTGACATCTCTAGAACGTCTTTTGGGAGTTTATTATAGAAACGTATACAGTTACCCTTAAATAAGTTGTTAATTTTTAAGTTGTTGTTCGGATATTTTAGTCACCTACCGTAAAGTCGTCGGTATTTTCAAGTGATTGTCGCAGTAGTAGTATGATGATAAATGGAACTCCTCAACGGCTTACAGTCAGAATGCAATTTGTGGCAGAAAATCTAACTGTTTGTAATCAAATTGTGAGCTTACGTTTGTTGCTTTGCAATATTTCTAAAGTTATGTGTGAAACGATGGTAGTTGAGTGTGGGGTGGAGGACTTTTGCGTATTAATGATATGGTCGATTGCCATATAAAAGACTGGTGATAGCGAGGTGGCAAAGTATGCAACGCATGAAGTTGCGGGTTCGATCTCGGGTGTGGCGGTACCAACGTAAATTTGAATTTGCAAAGTTGTTTTATTAGAGTAAAACGTTTTGTAGGTGTATATATTTAGACAAATTTGTTAGTGTATTTAAACAATATTGAGTAACAAAAAAAGAACCTCCTTCAAAACAAACTATTTCAAGCAAATTTGCTTTAAAATGTAAAAAATAATTGCGTGACCCTTTTTAGAGTTCTTCGTATAGTTTTTGTTATTATTTTTATTTATTAAATATAGTTTTGAATGTTACAATGTAAAATATTAGGTTCTGTTTGCAACTTGAATCAGGTGAAAACATTTTTATCGCTTAAGTAATATAAATATCGCTTCATTATAATATGCTATTTGTAAAACTTTATATGGTTTTGATAAATTCCTAAAGTAGAAGCGAATAGTTTTAATATCTAGTGAATAAACGAAAGTGTCTTCTTAACCATATCTCGTTAAGTTTAAAATAATTCAATTTGTAAATATATAGAAGTTGTTTAATGAGTTCTGCTAACATTTTATAGTTGTGTAATTATAATGTTAGATAATAGTGGTAATTAAAAACATGGTAAACGTTTTATATTACATCATTTATATAAATAACTAGCTCTTCGTGGCGTTGTCACCCGTGTAGTTCAATATCCCGTGGAGGTATGGGTAAATTCGTTATGTATTGGATCGAATTGTCAAATTAAACCATTCCTGAATCCACCTAAAAACACGTAAAAAAAAATAAAACAAAATCATATACACACAGAGAATGTTTCAACTTTAATAAAAATGTGACCCAAACTTAATGGTCCCGCCTAAGTCTGTAGGATACTATAGTTGCGGCCAGAAATTGTTGGTTGTCAATGTCAAATGTCAAAAACAATTGATTTCTCAACGAGAAGAACACCAAATGTTACCAATTCCTTTCAAACCTAAATAAATGAAAAAAAAATCACTTACATTGACTTCTAAATGATTATTAAATTACAATGATTTTTAAATGACATTTAAATTTTATTCATTTCTATAAGACTTTTAAATTTTATTGATCTCCGATCGACTATTAAATTTTATTGTTTTCTAATCGACTGTTACATTTTATTGATCTCTAAACGACTTTTAAATTTCAATGATCTCCAATCGACTATTCAATTTAATTGATTTCTATATGTCGGCGCGCCATACGCCGACAGGAGACGAGAGAGGCGAGGGGTGCGCGGGACGCAACCGCCGCCCGCGCCGCCAGTACATTTCGCCGCACCGCGCAAGAGCGACGCAACCTAACCCTAAATAAGCCGCACGCTGCCGCGTCACCCACGTTGTACTCCTATATGCACCTTACATCAACAAGGAACGGGACGCTGGAAGATCACCGAGGCGCTCAACATTCATCACTCAAAATAAGTGGCGACCGTGACGTCTAGAAGAAGTGAACGCAATCTTCAGATCAAACAATCTATAGCCTGTCGGATTTGCCAGCGAACAAGTGAGCCCGTTCCATTTATTCCTTCTAGAGTGTTCCATTTATTCCTAAACCATATAGTTCTATTTGTGTGCGATGATTGAGCTTCCTGATGTTTAAGCAACAAATCAAATATGTCGAAGTAATTACTCCAGTGCAACTTCATTGCGTACTTGCATATTTTTCTGCAATTTCATAAGTCTATTTGCTTAAATCTTATAATAATATTCAAAATCAAGCTATTATACCTTGAATTGCTAGATTTTTCATGATCTTTAATGCGAATTCACTAATTTATTAGCAAGAATACCCACATGTGTGACTCATTTTTGTAATCTTTACTTTAACCATTACTTTTTAAAGATTAATTTTCAAATAATTTAAAGTATTATGGTCATTTCTAATATTATTATTAATCCTACATCGTAACATTAGCTATAAATTACCAAATGGAATCGGCGCATTGATAAATTGTTTACCCACATTGCGACTTAAAAGTCTTGGTAATTATTAATAACTAATAATTTCTCCCACAAATATCTGCAAATATTACTTCTATTTAAAACGCTAAACCTTTTTAAAATTCATATGAGCCCAGTTAAATCATCTAGAATAATTTCATTGCAATTTTACCTTTTTTATATCAACCGTCAAATAAATTAATTAAATTCCTCTAAATTTATTTTCACACCGCTTACTTAATCACCAAATTATCTATATACCTTTTTCGAGTCCTTGATGCTATTTTAAAAATATTTTGCATACCTTTGGCTAAAGTGCTTCGGCTTGCTTCAGTGCCTACTATAAATAGATATATACAAGGCGTTACAACATTCTATTCCAGCTGTAACATCGTGCGAGCCTCTTCCGTGCATTACTGTCTGGCCGCGCCATTCCGTGCCTTCTGCGGCTGAGCACCGAGCACCGCCGTTTGCCTCCCCGCCCCCGCGTCAGCTGATCACCACCGGCCTTCAGCGCGTCAAGGAGCGAGGAGCGTATAGTTTTCGGTTTTCAAATTTTATTTTTTTAATTGCTGGCTTTGCGTTTGTTTGTTGACCATTAAACATGGACTAACTTCAACCGAGGTCAAGATACTAACTCAGAGGTTGGCAAAGATCAAGGCGTTGTTTGTCGAGTTCGATGGCGTTCAAAATGAAATCGAAGGAATCGATGAGGAGAATTTAAGTTACGAATTAGATACCAGAGAAACCATTGAACAAGCTTTCCACAGCTCGATCGCTATGGCTCAGGAAATTATTTCAAAAACCAGTAGCATTAAAAATACAATCAATCACGATAGTAGCTTCTCAACAGCTGATGACAATGAGCACGAAGTCATTGGTTTTCGTTTACCAGTAATTAAAATTAATAATTTCGATGGGACATATTTTAAGTGGTTGGAATTTCGAGATACATTTATGTCATTAATTCATAATAATTCTAAAATCAAAAACATTCATAAATTTCATTATTTAAATTCATATTTAGAAGGCGAAGCTGCTAGAGTAATTAGTAACCTTGAGGTCACTGACCATAATTATCCTGAGGCATGGAATCTTCTGTGTGAGCGTTATAATAACTTACGTCAATTAATTAATAATCACGTTAAATTTTTATTTAATATGGAACCATCACGTGAGACTGACAAATCTTTAAGGTTTGTTGTCGATCATGTCACAAAAAATTTGCGCGCGCTTAACACACTAAAACAACCAACCCAGCACTGGGATACCTTGATCATATATATGGTTGCGGCAAAATTAGATAGTAATACGCGAGTTAAATGGGAGAAATACATTCATGCTCATGTACATTCTACGGAAATGCCTACACTTGACAATTTTTTAACATTTTTGAAGGCTCGTGCTGACGTGCTTGAATCTGTGTTTCGCAGTAAACAAGATCAACTGCCTAAAATCAGTAAACCAAGTTTAAATCACGCATACAGCTCTAAACCTAACCAAAATTTAAACACAAAATCTCTCCTTGCTGAGTCATGTGAAAATAAAGATATAAAAAAACCATACAATTGCGTTGTCTGTAAAAATAATCATCGTATTCATGAATGCTTAAAATTTACATCAAAACCTGTTCAAGAAAGAATAGAATTTGCTAAAAAATTTAATCTATGCGCAAATTGTTTACGTTTATGTTATTTAAGGGGCGTAAGTCCATTATTGGTTTACTACACTACACTAACCATAAAACGAATAAAAGTATTGTTACCAAGGCACTATTAGATTGCGGCAGCCAGTTATCATTCATAACAGAAACACTAAAGGAAAATTTAAATTTGACATCTACATATTCAAATACACATAACGTTATTGGTGTCAATTATCACGTATTACGTATTGGACTGATTCTAATGTGGTGCTTGCTTGGGTAAGAGTAGGCTCTAATAAGTTGAAGACCTTTGTAGCCAACAGAGTCGCCAACAGATCTAACTGACACTGCATCATGGCATCATGTTTCCACGAAGGATAACCCAGCTGATCTCTTGTTTCGTGGCTTAAATCCACGAGAGGTTTGCAAATTGTAGGTTGTGGTGGTATGGGCCCGACTTTTTGGCTTTACCTGAGTCCAACTGGCCTCCTCCGCTATCTTGCAGTCGTATTTGTGAGACTACAGATTTGCCAGAAATCATTACTCGCTCCATTCTTGCAAACAACAAAACCAATGCAACACATATTCGCATATATAAACAGAATTTTTAGTAATTGTAGAAATCCTAAAGATAAAATAACTGGTTCTTTAACTTGCTCTGAATTAGATAAAGGTCTAAAATCATTGATATATCTAGTGCAATTGCAATCCTTTCCTAAGGAACACGACATGTTTGTCAATAAAAAGGTTTAGTCCAAAGTCAAACATTAACGCCTTAAATCCCTTTATTCATAAAGGACACATCAGAGTAGGTGGACGAATCGCAGAATCAGAATATACCTTTGACATAAAGCATCCTATATTATTAAATTCTAATCATCATTTTACCAAGCTTCTATTTAGAGAAGAGCACTTTAAGCTGCTGCATGCGGGTCCAAAGGCACTATTGTCTTCTATCAGAACAAGATTTTGGCCTATCTCTGGTAGAAATTTAGCTCGCCGCACAGTTAGCAATTGTGTCATTTGTAGACGATTTCAAGGTAATTCTGCGAAGACCATCATGGGAAATTTACTCTCTGAGAGATTGACGCCAGACTTTCCCTTCAATATTGTGGGGACTGATTTTGCTGGACCATTTATGATCACGGATCGCAAAGGTCGTGGGTGTAAAATTACACAATGCTATTAGCGCCTATTTATTTGTTTAAAATATAAATGCCTTCACTTGGAAGCGGTATGCGAACTATCCAAAAATGCCTTTATTCTAGCGCTTAAACTGTTTTTTCTAGAAGAGGACTTCCAAGGCAAATATTTTGTGACAATGGTGGAAACTTTGTGGCGGCCACAAAGGAAATCAAAGAATTTCTTAACTTAAATTCTACTTCGATTCTTGACGACGCCGCCGGTGAGGGTATCAATTTTCGGTTTTCTCCTCCATACGCTCTTCACTTCAACGGCTTGATGGAGGCCGGCGTTAAATCAGCTAAATTTCATTTAGTTAGGATATCAGGAACCACGCGTTTAACATTCGAGGAGCTTATATAATTATTCACGCAAATAGAATCCATCCTAAACAGCCACCCTCTCTATCCTCTAAGTTCATCTCCCCTTGATCTCTATCCTTTAACCCCGGGCCACTTTCTGATTGGTCGACCGCTGAAGTCTTTGCCATCTCCAAGCTTTCAAGACCTTAATGTTTACTGCATCGACAGGTACAAACGCTTGGAGCAGATCCGACAGCACTTCTGGCGACGTTGGAGCTTAGAATATATATCCGAGCTACAGACTCGTGTTAAATGACGTAAAACTTCTTCAACAATCCAAATTGGAGTTACATTGCTTAAATAGTCTTAAGTCTAGGAATAATATCTTATAATTATGTCTACACTACTATAGAGAGCATTGTTCCACTTATCTCAAAATATAAATGATTCTAGTCTTTATGTTAAGAGAAAGTAAGTTGTAATATATCAGACCATAAATATAACATCGATAGCATATACAATAAAATTATTTGTATATTACAGGAAGGGGCTATATTGAGTTCGCTTAATAAGTATGCTCGAAAGCAGGGTAGACAGATCACTGGTTGGAATTATCATGTAAGAGAAAGTCATGCTTTGGCGAGATTACATTTTAACTGGTGGGTCAATGCTGGTAAACCTATTGAAGGCGAAATCTGTCAGAACATGATAAAACATAGAAATATTTTCAAGAATAAGCTTAAGTGGTGCCAAAGAAACGAGGAAATGATTAGGATGAATATTATAGCGTTACACAAGGAAAAAAGAAATTTCTCAAAATTTTGGAAATCCACTAAAAGTCTTCAGCACAAGGAAGGATGCCCTGCAGTGGTAAATTCTGAACAAGACCCAAAACGCATTGCAGATTTATTCGCTAGACACTTCAAAAGGGAACCCATTGACGTGCCAGATTGTAATACAATCGGCAATATTTTTGAGGTTAATTCTGGCGAAGACTCTCTTAATAATTTGTGTAGTAAATTTACGCCTTTGCACATTGCTAAAGTTGTGCGTAGTATTAAGCGTGGTAAATCGCCAGGGCATGACGGCCTCAGCATGGAACACATTGTTTATGCTAATGACGAAATATATCAGGTTTTATCTGTTATTTTTACTGAATGTACTCGTATTAGACATTGTCCCTTACCAAAAGATTTAATGAAAACGGTGGTGATACCGATTGTTAAAAATAGGACTGGGGATCTGTCATCTGTGGAAAATTGTAGACCAATATCTTTGGGTACTACAATCGGAAAGGTTTTAGAGAGGCTCTTGCAATCGAACTGACAAAGACTTTAAAATTGATGACTTCCAGTTTGGATTTCGCGCCGGACTTTCAACGGATTCAGCAATTCTGAGTCTTAAATATACTGCTAGCTATTATGTTGCCAAGGACACTTCTGTCTATGCATGTTTTCTAGACCTTACCCGGGCATTTGATCTTGTCAATTATAACATCATATAAATTGGCAAGATTTGTGCCCAAAAAATTGGTGAACCTGTGGAGATTTTGGTACGGAATCCAAACTAATAGCGTGAAGTGGGGTAATTCTTACTCCAATGATTTTAAATTTGACTGTGGGGTTCGTCAAGGGGTTTTTATTAATTTTATATAGTCAGTCGTCTTACTGACAAATGGCATAGCTGTTGGCCTATTCGTCGTAGCGTAAGGTTTACTACTGTTAGTATATATATAATATTTGTAAGCCACATTCCTACATTACGACGAATAAATGAGTTTTCCTTCTTTCTTTTTCTTTCTTTCTAAAGACCATGGTCTCCAATACAAGTTGCCAAAACTGAAATGATTATTTTTAAAGCGGGCCAAGGTCCGGAGGTGGATTTGCCGGTATCTTTGAATGGAATGTCAGGTCAAATACTTAGGACACATATTGACTGAAGACCTAAAGGATAATAGCGACATGGAGAGGGAGCGCAGGGCTTTATCGGTGCGCAGTAACATAGCACGCAGATTTGCACGTTGTGCGGATGACGTAAAGATTACCTTGTTCAAAGCATTTTGTCAGTCGTTCTACACGAACCCGTTATGGACAAGGTACACAACACGATCTTACAATGCGTTGAGAATCCAGTACAACAATGCTTTTCGGTACCGTAACTGCGGGTTACTTTGTCTCTTTTTTTAATTATTTTTTGATCATGGTGCTATAAATTGGTTTCTATTGAAATTAAAGATTTGTATTTTTTTTTACAGAAACTCGAGAGTATATTAAATAATATAAATATCCTAATTGGAATGAAATTCATGACAATTCTATTTTTTTTAAACTTTATGTTTGGGCCTATTTTGTTCCATGGAGCGGGTTACATTAGTCCACGGATTTGTGCAGAAGAAAAATGTGCTTAATTTACGCCGGAGGGCAATGTAACCATCGCTAAGTGCAAGCTAAAGTATTAATGAAAAGATTTATATAAAGAAAATCAACTTTTATTGTAAACTCTTACAATTTTCTTATAATTATTAATGAAGTCTTATAAGTTTCATATTCAGTCTTAATTAGGTAACTTAAATAACGTTATAGGAACAATCAAAACAGGATGGCATTAAAAAATTATAACTAATAAAGTAGAACTCTTTTACCTAGCTTTGGTAACAGTAATAAAGTTAGGTACTTATGAGAAACAAAAATCAATCAGCTTAATCAAATTATTGTGGATTATCCATTTCAGGGATAGAAAAACAGCCCTTCTTCATTAATTTAGGATCTTTGATCTTACAAACTACACGGTCCCAGCTGTAAAGTTGCTCATCTTTAATCATGGGCCAGCGCCAAAATGATTTTCCTCGCTTTAAACAGCTTACAAAAGCACCTTCTTGATTCGTTGACAAAATCTGACCAGGATATTTCCGTGAATTCCATGTTACTAAGACATGATCTCCAGTTACTATATTATTGGCAGAGCATGCTAGAACCGGTTTATTCTCCTCAACTGTCGGGAAGTCTCGCGATTCCATTTTTGAGCGCGTAGCATCTTGTGCTCCTTCAGCAGTCGAGATGTCATCAAGTTCTGATTGCATCCAGCCATGTAACTGAACAATATTGCTCATGGCAACATCATCTTCAGAGTCATCAAGCGCCAATATGTGGTCTTCTGTAGAAGATGCCAAAGTAATGGTAGACTCATTTTCGCTAGAAGATGACGACAAGCTGTGCCGTGGTCTACTTTTGGTTATCGTTTTATTTTTTTTGGTTACTTTAACACCGGAAGTACTTGCCTGAAGAACGTCTGAAGCACTGATGGAGAGACCTGGAGGTACATTCAGTTTCTTCTTCCTTTCTTTCTTATCTGCACCTAAGATGGTATTTTGGAACCGAGATTGCTCTAATTTTTTTATGAAAGTATTTCCAACAAGCTCTGAATTTAAAATCCGGTCTTGATTCGGAAGCCTCGCCAAGGGTTCTTCTTTATTTATTGGGTATATGCCTGATTTTCTAAAACCGGATATCAAATCTTCTTTGGTTGAGGTTAGTGAATCTAACACTTCTTTTAACAGTCGTGGAAACTGATCTTTAGGCGTCGTCTGTAATTTTCTGCCCATTTGACTATTCTTCCAGTTAAGTAGTATTTGGCGCCACTTGCACTTTAGTGGACGAAAATAAGCAACATCCAATGGCTGAAGAATGTGTGTGGCATGTGGTGGCAGACATACAAAGGCAATATCATACTTCTCACACTCAGACAAGACTTTTTTATTTATGTGCGATGCCAGGTTGTCTCCGATGATAACCTTACGTCCTTCCTTTTTTTTGAGTTTTGGCAACAGATGATTAAGAAACCAATCCTCAAACGTGGCAGAATCCATCCACCCACTCTTTGTCCTGTTGTAACGGGCACCTTCAGGACCGTCTCTAGTCCAAGTCGTCCAAAGATTTTCGGCTTTGAATACAATGTAGGGTGGAATAGCTTCACCGGCAGCGTTGGCACAAAACATCACTGTGAAGCTTATTTTCGTAGCATTTACGATAGTCTCCGGATATTTGGATCCCCTTCTGCATATGACCTTTCGTTTGCCGGGGTCGTCACAGAGATTGGTTTCGTCATAATTATAAATATTTTCTGGGGGAACATCTTCAGTTACTTTTTGGATATTATTAATAAACTCAGATATAATAGTTTCATCGACCTGACTACGGACTTGTTTAATGTTATTTGACAGTCTTCTAGATAATCCTCTATTTCGGCAAAGAAAGGATTTTACCCAGTCCCTGCCCGGAATATTATTTTTAAATATTGCCACTGTTCGACCTTGAGATTCCAGAAAATCCTTTATGATTATTCTCAAGTCAATGTCTGTCAGTGGGAATCCATACTCGGAAAGCGCTGTCAAATGCGCTGCAAATGCTTTTTCCTCTTCCTGAGTAAAGACAGCAGGTCTTCCAGGTTTACTGTTGAATTTATGAGATAATTTGTTTTTAATTGTAGATCTCGGTATGTTATACTTCTCAGCGGCAGCTCGTTGTGTAAGAAGTTTAGACCGTATTGCAGTAAGACATTCTTCTAGGTCTTTTATAGAGTAGTCGATATACCGCCTACTTCCCGGCTTCCGTCGATAATGTGACGGCATGCTGGTTTACTGTATCTGAAAGAAAAAACGAGATAATTTAATTTTTAATGTTATTAAAACATCATAAGGTTACTTTAGCCCATGGGCCAAAGTTACCCGAAATTGGTGTCAAAGTATACCACATTTTTTAATTGCCAATGGTGGTAATAAATACTGTCTAAAAGTCAGTTACATTACTAACACTTTACTTCCAAAGACATGCCTGATACAGACAAATACAATAAACATGGAAAACTCACCACAATATCAGGCTTTTGATAAAAGTTTGCAGCACCAAAATTCACTCGTCCACCTGTCAAAAGTTTAACCGCCACTAACATGTAGAAACTCGTATATACCTTCTAGGGTCAAACTAACCCGCACTTACGGTATCTAATGAAACTACCGCGATTCTGCAGTGCTAAAACGGTGTTCGCAATTGCGGGAGTCCCAGACTTCTTCATAGTAGAAATGGAATATTATCCCTTATAAGAGAAGACTTTAGAAATCCCTTCACGAGATACTAGTCTACCCTGCATCAGACACGAAATAATAATATAAACGTTTTAAATTTTTAATTAGTTTAAATTTGATTAGTATTTTTTGATTTCATTTTAAGTTTAATTTTAATCTTTAATTTTATTAAATTTCATAAATTTTGATCTGTGTGAGAGTACAATTCAGAAATAACTTTAAATCTTGATGAGTCGTTACGATGTAAAACTTTAGGCTTATATTGGCATTCTAATTCGAATATTTTGTTATTTAATATACACTTAGATTCAAAATTAAAGAAAATTACAAAACGAAAAATTTTATCTATTATTAGTCAAGTATTTGATCCCCTAGGTCTTTTGCGTCCATGTACAATTGAAGCAAAAATTTTGATGCAAAATCTTTGGATTAATAAATATAATTGGGATGATGAAGTTTCTAAAGAAATTCAAAGAACATTTTTAAATTTTATATCCTCTCTCAATGCTCTCAACACGCTTCAAATAGCACGTTGGGTTTGTATAGATGATTGTATAAAGATAGAATTACATGCTTTTTCAGACGCTTTAGAGCGAGCATACGGCGCATGCATTTATGTGAGAGCAATCAACCAAAATGGGGTGGTACAAGTTGCTCTTTTAGCCTCTAAAAACAAAATAGCTCCTTTAAAAACGACTACCATACCAAGATTAGAACTCAGTGGGGCACTAATGGTTACCAGACTTCATGCTAAAATTATCAAATCTCTCAGTTTGAAATTAATCAGTTCATTCTTTTGGACGGAGTCCACAATTGTATTAGCTTGGATCAAAACGCCCAGTAATCAATTAAAAATGTTTGTTCGAACGCGAGTAGGCGAAATCCAAGACAGCCGGTCACAGTTGGGGTTACGTACCGTCGAAAGAAAACCCTGCTGATATAGTTTCTCGTGGGGTTTCAGCTACCAACATTTTACATAACAAATGGTGGTGATCAGGTCCCGATTTTTTAAAACATAAAAACATATTAGTTCCTAATACACCAAACTCTCATACTGATTTACTCGAAGAAACGTTACATATTACAGCAGAATCAAATCACACCCATACAAACATCACAAATACAAACATAATAAAAAAATCATTCTTAAAAATTCAAATTATACACGATTATTGAGATCTTTTGCTTACATATTAAGGTTTCTTCACAACTGTAGAAATGCTATGCATAAAAACACTACTGCTTTATCTAGTTTAGAGTTGAACTCCGAAGAATACATATTAAGATTCGTTCAGCAACAAATGTTTGCAGTTGAATTTAGATTAATAAAAGCTAAAAAGAAATTATCCAAAAATGGTGAATTAAAATCTTTATCCCCACTTTTAGACGATAAAAACGTTACTAGAGTAGGAGGTCGCTTGGATAATTCTAATTACACTTATGATGTTAAACATCCAATCGTCTTATGTGGTAAGCATCACTTAACTAAAATAATTTTTCATAAAGAACATACCAATTTAATGCATGCAGGACCTCACTTGCTTTTGTCTCACACAAGACTGGGGGGGGGAAGGCACCTGGCTAGGCGCGTCGTGCATAGTTGTGTTCGCTGTCATAGATTTAAGTCTAAGCCCTATACAACCTCTTACGGGCAACTTTACCATCTGACAGGACGCATTTAGAATTTCCCTTCATACATACTGGTGTTGACTATGCGGGTCCAGTGCTGATAGCTGACCGTAAGGGCAGAGGTGTAAAACTGATGAAATCTTACTTTTTTGTATGTTTCGCAGTCAAAGCCGTACACCTCGAATTATTTACAGACTTAACCAAAGAATCATTTCTAGCAGCACTCTGCAGGTTCGTTTTGCGGCGTGGAAAGCCAAAAATGATTCCTTCCTTGGAGCTTCGTTGGAGCTAGCAACGAAATTGCAACGTAACTCTGACGACATTCATGTTGACATGGCTAACAAAGGTATTGATTTTTAACATATTCCCCCTTATACTTTTCATTTTGGCGGACTATGGGAAGCGGCTGTAAAATCGGTAAAACATCATCTTAGGCGAATTTTGACATTAACACACTTAACTTACGAAGAGATGTCCACTTGTCTTATACAAATCGAGGCAATCCTGAATTCCCAACCCTTGACACCTCTCTCCAGTGACCCCACCGATTTCACCTATCTTACTCCCGCTCATTTCCTCATCGGACGCTCACTTTTATCAATTCCTCGTCCACCGGCCAGCGACGCAAATATCAACCGTCTTCAACGCTTCGAGAGAATCGAAAAATTGAAACATTTTTGGAAACGTTTCTCAATCGATTACATTTCACTTCTTCAGGAGAGAGTCAAATGGCAGTCTTAATCTGAAACATTGAACAATGGCGCAATGGATCTAGTGAAGGATAAAAGTCAACCTCCACTGCTTTGGCTTTTGGGCAAAGTGGTTGATGTTCACCCAGAAAAGGATTGCGTCAACCGTGTAGCAGACATCATGACAAAGAAGGGCCTTATTCAACGGACTTACAATATAACATTTGCCCCCTTCCAATCACGCCATCAAATTGAAGTTCATCCACTTCAACCCTGCCCGGACAGCGGTCGCGGGGCAGCGGAGGCGACAAGCTTCTTACAACCGCCAAGAAGAACGGACGCGCCACTGGCCTTTTTTAATCTCATATACAGTCCATAAGCATTTCTTACATATTATACAGTATATCCAAACGTATTAGACAGTTTCATTATCTTCTATTGTCAAGCTACGAGAAGAAAACACAGAAGCCTCAACAGGGTCTATCACAGAAAAAGCTTGATCCTTGTATCTATTATAAAATTGTGGATAATAATGATTGTTCGTTGTAGGCCTATATCGTAGACCTCGCCCACGCGGTGAATCGGCAGAAGAACCGGCGTCGCCGACAGCAGCTTTCCGAAAGCTGCTGTCGGGGACGCCAGTTCTTCTATCGACGCTTTGGCAGGTTACAGACACATTCCACTGATCATTCATCTGCCAGGGCTCGTCGCCGTCGATGAGATCGCCGGGAAGCCAGGTAGGTGTACAATTCACTTATATCTGTTCGACACCTAGGTGAATTCTCCCCTTAACATTCTCTTCCCGCTGTCTTGGGAACCGACTCGACCTGGATTCCTATGGGCCCGGGTCCAGGGTCGACTCCATGCCAGGGTCACGGTCGGCGTAAACAAATAACATGTTTTTCTTGGCTGTGTACGTCAACGACATTATTTTATTTACAAATAATAATCCAACAAAAAGCTATGTTAAAGCGGAACTTAATACACAATTTAAGATTTTTTCCCTTTACTAGACGAACTTGATTAAATTATTTCAAATTTCTTTTTCGTTCAAATTTCACAATAATTAGGCAGGCGACTTTGATCCTTAACGGGTTATTTTCAATGCAGTTGGCGCCCTTGGTCCCAACGCAATCAAATGTGCAAAAGGGATTTTTTTAATTTCCCAACTATCTTGTATTAAACTATGGAACAAGACTTTATAAACTATTTAATATTGGATAAATCAAATCAAATCAAAAATATCTTTATTCAAGTAGGCATATTACAGCACTTTTGAATCGTCAAATTATATATTTTTTTCCACACTCTGATTCTAATATACATCTGATGACGGTACTCAAGATCGGCTTAAAATCTAAAGTTACGAGGGTTCCTTCGCGCCCTGATCCGAGAAGAACCCACAACAAACTCAGTCGGGTATTTTTTTTTTCCCTCATCATTACAATAACAAATTAGTTTACTATATTTTAATTAAAATTAGAGCAATTTGTTCACTCCCAAGCGTTTCTATCGTCTAGGTAATCTTGCAACTTATAATACGATTTTTCTATCAACTTTCTTTTAACAAAGACTTTGAATTTATTAATTGACATCTTTAGAACGTCTTGTGGGAGTTTATTATAGAAACGTATACAGTTACCTTTAAATGAGTTGTTAATCTTATGCAGCCTATTAGAATTTATAACAAGTTTGTTTTTGTTTCGTAAGTTATATGATATACATTCACTCTTTTTATTAAAAGAGTCAATGTTTTTATTTTGTTGTTATTTTTACGAAAACGACCTTTCTGGCGCCTTTGTTGGAGAGGATGTAGGAATATTAAACTCCAAATCTAAAATTATTAGTTTATGGCTAATCATGAAACTTATTTTCTTATTTTGTGGCGCTTGTGGCTATAACATTGTATTTATCTTATCTATGGTACTAAGTAATAAACGTTGTTTGAACTATCGATTTTGATCACGTTTCGAA
Source organism: Elymnias hypermnestra (assembly GCA_015832385.1). Taxonomy (NCBI): domain Eukaryota; kingdom Metazoa; phylum Arthropoda; class Insecta; order Lepidoptera; family Nymphalidae; genus Elymnias; species Elymnias hypermnestra. The sequence goes on from JACTOM010000115.1 coordinate 17,466, forward strand.
TGGTTTATAGATAGAGCTATATTACGGAACTTCGTCAGGTTATTTAACGAGAAACGTTTATCTACACTATTGTACTCGTTACTGTCTTATTGAATTTAGGAACTGTAATACATCTCCTGGGATACTAAACCTTACTGCTTGAGGGCCTACTTTGATTGACCTACCGTCAATCTCGACGTATTAGACATTCTTTAGCTTGATTTCCATAGATTTTACAACCCCCTCTCCCCCCCCCCCCCCCCCCCCCCCCCCCCCCCCCCCNCCCCCCCCCCCCCCCCCCCCCCGAGCGTGCAATGCGAGAGATGAACGTGTCCAGGCAGACCGATGCCCGTATCTGTGTCACCTTTGATAATTGGACAAAAAACGATACGACATTGGTCTGGGCGTATCATCATGATGCATAGCTAATATTTAAGAGGCCCATTTTAAATAAGATTGTAATGTGGACCAAGATGACGGTGTCCATGGGGACATCGTGGTAACTGGTGAAGACCCGGTGCGTTTCACAATTGACGAAGTAATTACAGCAAATACTCAGGAAAATTAGCAGGGCATGACGGTCGAGGCGTCGAACGTCTGTGATATGCCGGTGTGCATTTTTATCAGAACTCTCAAGTTGCTCTTAAATCTTGGTATTACTCGTGATTGTGAAGACAGTGGCTGTGCCGATTATTAAAAACAGGACAGTTGTATTTAGTATGTTTGAGATATTTGGTAGCTGATAGTTTCTTTTTGTTCTCGATAAGTAATTTAGATATCTTTGGAAACAAGTCCAGTTAAATTTTTATAATTAATAGTGAATTGTGTCAAAATTATATTCCAATAAAAGATTATTTGTAATTTCCGCTACTGGTTCCTAAAAGTATATATGTAAACAAAGTGCTTTTAGTCTTTATTTAAATATCTGTGAACTTGTTGGTTTTCTGTAGAAGTAGCTGTCATATGACAAGACAAAACGGTAATTGTTAAGAACTGGTAAAATAACCTTAAATTTTGTTTCTCTTTTCCAGGTAATATTTGTAACAAATTAATATTGTATTTGTAAATGTTAAGCGTATGTTATAAAAAATAAAGTTATCTTTTCCAGAGCAACACATATTTGGTTTAAGTTATCTATATATATAAAAATGAATTGCGATTCGTTAGTCTCACTAAAACTCGTGAACGGCTGAACGGATTTATCTAATCTTAGTCTTGAAATGTTCGTGGAGGTCTAGGGAAGGTTTAAAAGGCGAGAAAAAATCGAATAATTTCCGGGAAAACCCTAAAAACAGCCCTTTTCTATTTCCCATACAAACGTTTTCTAAATAATATGTAGAGTCAATTTGAACTTTATTGCTATTCAATAAAGTTCATATTAAATTATAATCACTCACTGTTGTCTAAGCAATTTAGGTGTGTTCCTAACGTCAACGAGTCAATTTGCAATTTTATTAACGAGTTAATTTGCAAAATTAAGCATCATGGTGTGTCGAAAATAATAATAAAACTTCATGCTTCATTAAAAAAATGCTTTTTTATTCAATACGTTTTGTTTGTTTTGAAATTAATTTATACCAAAGTTTAGGTCTTTTATTTATCGATTGAGGCAGTACGAAGTCTGCCGGGTCAGCTAGTTTACAATAATTATAAGACAACACATTATAACACAACATTTTTGTTAATAACCAGTAATGAGGAAAAATTGAATTTGAATTTGTGGTGAAAACCAGTGAAGATATTAAAACAAATACAATCTGTGTAACGACACACACAGATTTAGATAGCCGGACATTTGCGATCCCAGAAAAATTACAAGCTGTAAAATTACACTATGTAATATGATTTGTAGCTCTTTATTGGTAAATCAACTTATAACAAAGTGACAATAGCAATTAATTGGACGTCCACGTCTGCGGACACTTCCGATTTCCCAGATGGCCCAGGTAACCGTCTAGGTAGCTACGAAGTCCCTCAATCTTAGGTCTCGTGTCTATATATGGGTTACGCGATAGACTAACGATAGCGCGGGTTAATATACATGCTCCTATGGCATAATTACTGGCATCGGTCTTAATGATGAACGGTCGATTACCATCAGCTTGAGCCAAAACTGGTGCTGTTACTAGTGCCTGGCGTAATACATTGAACGCTGTAGCTTGCTCCTCACACCAATTCCAGTTCATTCCTTTTCTAGTTAGTCGGGTGAGGGGTTCTGAAATCTTTGCGAAATTAGGCACAAAACGCCGATACCATGAGCACATTTGTAAAAACGATTGTAGATGCTTGAGGTTCATTGTTGCAGCCATATTAGTAATTGCTTCGACCTTTTCTGGGTCCATCTTTAAGCCCTCAGCTGTAATCAAATGTCCTAAATATTTAACACTTTCAAGGCAAAATTTGCATTTTTCCTTGTTGGCTACCAAGTTGTACACTCGTAGACGCGCAAACACATCTTTCAAATCGTCGAGGTGCTGTTCAAAAGTCGGTGATCGTGCAATCGAGTCATCAAGGTAGACTAATAGTTCGATATGGCTTAATGATACTCGGAAACCATCCATCTGACGCTGGAATGTTGCCGGCGTGTTTTTTATGCGTAGAAACTGAAACATTCCAAAGGGGGTAACAAAACAAGTTTTTGGTTGATCCTCATCTCGTACCTTGATCTGCCAATACCCTGAACGAAATTCTATTGTGCTCATAAATGGTGTTTGCTTAGCGCTATGCAGTAGATCATCCATTCTTGGAAGAGGATATTTATCGGCGACTGTGATAGAATTCAGCTGTCTATAGTCGATGCACACTCTTGTTCCTCCATCCTTTTTTGGGACGAGTACTACTGGGGATGACCATGGTGATGTGCATGGCTCAATAATGTTCTCAGCAATTATCCTATTGACCTCAATCCTTAAGGTATTTGCCTTTTGAGGTGAGAGTCGGTAAGGCGGAACTTAGACCAGTCTATGGTCTTTACAATCTATCCGATGCTCTATTTGAGTTGTTGGTTTACCATTAGGGGTAAATATATCTGCATTATCTAATAACAGGGCTTGGAGTCGCTCGATTTCCACACTAAATACTTCTATTGAAGCCAACTCCAAGTCTGGGAATAAACAAGCAGATTTTGGAGATAGTTCCACTTCAGCTTCTTCTATGGATTTCCTCGCATCTCTATACAGTGCGTTCATAACAGGAGAATATCCGTCGTATCTGGTTTTTTTTCCTTTTTACACTAATTGGTATCAACGGGCCGTATGCTCTGTATTCAGTGCAACTTGATTCGGGTAGGCTTGCCTGTTGCACAGTCGACGGCTCTGGGATTGCCGGAAAGTTGACGAAGTCTTCCTTGTATAGCTCAAAGCTTTACTTTGCTCTATCTATGAAATGCCAGGTGTACTGTGGCAAGTTGATTACGATGCCGGCGTCTTGGACGAACCCTACCCCTAATAGGGTGCGGTTTTCTTTTTTATCGGGCATCACGAGAAAGGTGGTTTCGATCATTTTATTGCACAGAGTGACCATAGCCTTTGTAGTTAAAACTAATTCTTGTTTTCTGACTCCATCAGCTAAGACTAGAGTCATAAAATCTGAATCGAACTGGTAGCCTTTCTCTTTTAGTAGCATGTACAAGCTAAAAGAAGCAATGCTTGATTTTGCACACGTATCTAAATAAGCTGTCCCTTGAGTACCTTCAATGCTAATGTACACCACTGGTCGTGACCTTGCATCGATACTGGTATTAAGGGAACAAAATCCTACGTCGGCTGAGTCCGTTTTATTCCTATGGCAATTTGAACGACGTTAGGGGCTCCGCAACCGTAGCATGAAAATTTTGGTGTTGACGGTGATGGTGCTTGTGTCACTGCCTCTACTTTAGCAACTGTAGGTCGCACAGTCTCTCCTTTGCGCTTCAGCTTTCGGTTCTGATCAGCACGGTGTCCTACAGTTCTACAAAAGGAGCACCGTGGCTTTTTGTATAATCCGGGCGTCGTTGCTTGTATGGTTGGTTCCGGTTTTTCATTTGTTAGATCCTTTTCAGTTAAGGTCCTCACAACACTTCTGGCAGCCTTTAGAAGACCTTCGAAGCTTTCAACAGAATCTCGAGGTATCTTCTCACGCACATTGATATTGAGAAGTCCAAACAACATATCGATCTGTTGCGTTTCAAAATGCTTCGGTTCTGGCAATTGTGCAAACAGTAAGGGCTTTTTACTCACAAAAACCTCTGTTGCCATACTTGCTTCTTGTTTGCCATTCATAATTTCCTGATAAATTATATAAGCAGGCTTCAGTGGCGCAGATGCATGGCGAAGTTGAGATTCAAATTCATCCCATGAACGAACGTTGGTTATTATGCCTTGCCACCAAGTACTAGCTTCGCTTTTTAATAGCTCTCGATGGATTCATCGAGAGCTTGTTCATCACTTATCTTTTCTATGTTTTTAAATACTCTAGCAGCTGACAAAAAGTTTTCCACAGCCTCTGTATTTCTGGCTCCGTCGTACGTGGCTGAGCAGGAGGCAAAAGAGCGTCGTTGCTGGTTCGATTGTGTGCTTATTAACGAAGCAAACTGTTCTTCCGTGAATGAGACAGCCATCTTTTTAACTGGAGGCGCACGTCTGGATGGTGCTTTGACTATATATGTGGGTCCAGAACTTCGACGTCTTGCTTGTGTAGAATTGCTTCTATTTTCCTTTTTAATCTCGTACTCGTCGCTTGACATAACGTTGAATTATGGGCCAAGTGAAATCCGGGCCGCGAGTTGGGCGTCAGTGTAATATGATACAATCTTTATTGGTAAATCAACTTATAACAAATTGACAATAGCAATAAATCGGACGTCCACGTCTGCGGTCACTTCCGATATCCCTGATGAACCAGGTAACTATGCACATCTAGGTAGCTTCGAAGTCCCTCAAACTTAGGTCTCGTGTCTATATATGGGTTACGTGATAGACTAACGATAGCGCGGGTTAATATACGGGTGGCGCCATCTGTTACAACTATAAATTGATAGAAACAGAAAAAATATAATAATAATTTCTTCATAGTAGTCACAACGACTATCTAGGAATAAATTGTTATTTTGAGTGCCCATCGCGAGCCTCTTCCGCCACGCAGCCCCGCCGACGTAGCCGTACTCGCCAGCCCCGTGGCTAGGCTTGAGGAAAGCCGTCGGTCCGCGTCTGCAGCGACACCGGTGTCGCAGTACTCGCCGAGTCTCGACTCGGCTTGAGGAAACGCCCGGTAGCCGCCCACTGCCCTCGCGTCGATCGCTCCCGCTTACTGCGCCCCTCTTCATGGGAAAAGGGCCCGCAGTAGCACCTAACCCACCACCCGTAATCTTTCGCCAGTGCTTCGTCCCCTCCCGCTCCCGCTCGCGGGCGTCTAGCTGGGCCTCCCGTACGGGTCTCACCCGGCTCGACTGCACGCGCCGAGGGAGCGCGAGGACGATAGCACCTAATTGCAGTGGTGCTAGTGATAGTGAACAATAAACCAAAAGCAAAAGGACAGAGACCTTAGTAGTTGCTGTGTAGTGTAACTGTGCAGTGACTACGACAACAGCAAATGGCCGACGGGGGAAAACCCCCCCCGCCACCCGCAGCCGACAGGGGGGAGCCCCCCCCTCTTGAGCAGCGGACCAGGCGCGGAGCAGGACGGAGCGGGATTCCGCGACAGGTGGTATGCCGCAACATATTTGACGGCACTGTCACCCCTGCCGCCTTCCCGCGACTCGTCTCCCCGCGCCCCCTAACCGTCGCCCCAAGCACTCCCACGGAGATCGACCGCCGAGCAGCCGTCGCGTTCGCGCCGAGAGTAACTGAGCCTACTCTCGCCCTAGAACCGACGAAGCGCCAGCGACATGCGACCTCCTCGCCTAGTAGCCCAGAGGAAGAGGACAAGCGCCTGTGCGTGGAAGTCTCCTCCTCGGGAAGTGAGACTACGCCCAGCGGAGTACCCGCCCTGATGCCTCCGCCAGAAATACGAACCCGCATCATATATGCGGACGCACCCACCTCGCCCCCTGCAGAAGAGCAGGGGGCAAATTCAAAGGACCAGACGACTCCCAGCTGGGTACGTAACTTAACAAGTTACGCCCAGCTGGCCAGCCCATCGCAACCGGGACCGTCGGGGACAACGTACGCCTCCGCGGCCGCTGCGCCCTCTTCACCAACTAAGACAAGCGCCGCAGAGGGGAGTCAGTACCCCCATACGAAGACAAGTGCGCGTCCAAGCGGCACTTCACATCCCTCCTCGCCCACCGCGGGTGCAGCGCCGCCAACCGCCGCGCGCCCCGACAATGCTCCGCTAGACGCCCCTTCGCCCACCCCGGGGCAAGCCCGCCGTCGCCGCGCCCTGCACCTCAGCAAACGCCGACGTCGCACGCCCCCCTTCACCTCGAGCCGCCGCGCGACCATCCGCGCAAGCGCCGCGATCGCCGTACCCGCCGATAGTAGTAGAGTGCCTCCCTAACTGGACTAAGCACTTCGAAGAAATCAAGCGGGTACTAGGGCACGCACCCAATGCAGGCCCTATGGGAAAGGGTGTGCGTTTCTTGCCCAGAAGCGCAGAGGAATTCAGGGCTATTCAAAGACATATGACCGCAGCATCGAACCAGGACAAATCCATATCCTGGTTCTGCTACAGCCCAAAGGGGGACCTACCAACAAAGGTAGCCATTAAGGGGCTACCATACGAGACACCGACAGAAGAAGTGCAACAGGCACTCCTACAACAGGGATTCCCAGCCGAAAGGGTTAGAGCTATCCCTCCAATCAAGGGCCGGCTAGGATGCACATACTTTGTACAGCTGGCCCACCTCAACCAAGAAGAGTTGCACCAGCTGTATAAAATCACTGAGATCCTGAACATGCCGGGAGTCGTGGTTGAGGCGTGGCGCTCAGGAAAATCTCCCCCACAATGCCACAGATGTCAAGCCTATGGACATGCCTCCCATAACTGCCACCGACCACAAAAATGTCTGAGGTGCGGAGAAGAGCACGGATTAAGGGAATGCCCCCGCACCAAGGACGACAAACCCACATGCGCCAACTGTGGCAAACCTCACCGGGCAAATGACAGAGGCTGCCCGGTATACCAAAGGTAAGCTAGGAAGCGGGGCATTACCATCCCACCACCCCGCCCAACAAAGCTTCAAAGGAACAGACCAATTGGAGAAAGACGTCCTCCACCCCTCCCGACGGTAGAAGAACCAGAACCCAATCAGCTACCAACGGTCAAGGCCAGTCTACCACACTGATCCCCCCCGCTAATCAACCTACAGAGAGGGGGAAGCAGCCGACCACCGCGAAGACCAAAAGAAGGAAAAGAGGCAGCCGCGGGAAGAAGAAACCCACAATACCCGTGGCGGCATCGACCCCACATCCAGCCGACCGAGGAGGCGGTGCCAAAAGTGGCACCGGCTCCTCCAACAACTATTCCCACACAGACCACAAGCCGGACATTAGACATGGCGCCTGAGCGACCGCCCCGGAGGGCGAAAGTACGAACAGCCCCAACGGAACGGCCTACTCCCGCACCGCCTGAAATAACAACTGCGCCCACCACAAAAGCCGCGCCTGCAACAGCAGCCGCCCCTTCGTCAGCACCTACTACAACTACCATCCGGGTTTTTCTGGAGACGCTAATCGCCATCCTCGCGGCCTACGGACAGGGCCGCGACATAATACCGATAATACTAACGGCGATGGCGCAAATTGCGTCGCCAAAGAACTCCGGATGATTTATTGGAACCCAGGCGGCATAAGTGGCAAAATTCGGGACCTCACGGCTCTCGCCCAGTCGCAGGATATTCACATTATCCTCCTGGGAGAGACCAAACTCTCGGAACGCCAAGAACTCCGTATCCCCAATTTCTACATGTACCGGAGGGACGAGACATCCCCACAGGGGTGGGCCTATAGAGGGACGGCCGCCCTGGTCAGACGGGATATCGTACACGAAGAATTGGAACACGCACCCTTCACTAATACGCGAACTCAAGGCGTAAAAGTGCGTGCAGATAACGTTGAGCTCGATATCTATGCCGCCTACAAACCTCCAAACACAGACTTAAAGAGGACGTACGCAAGTTCCTCGAGTCGCAGCATCCTACACTCGTCGTAGGAGACCTCAATGCCAAACATCCGGCTTGGGGCTCCCGTATTATCAACACGGTGGGAAGGACGCTCCTCGAGGATAGTGAAGAATTTAGGTACGGAATAATGGGTCCAGGAGCACCGACCCACACCCCTACAAACCCAAACCATCGCGCTGACGTCCTCGACATATCAATTCACCACAAGGTTGACTGTCCGGTTTGTGTTGAACCCCTATACGACTGCGACACAAACCACATTCCAATCTTAGTCACACTATCCCTCCAGTGTGACTTTACCATCCAGAACTAATTAAGAACTCGGACCCGATGGGACCAATATGTTAAAATCCTACAACAAATGGAAATCCCGGCAGCAGTTAGCACCAAGGAAGATGTGGAGGTGGCCACTGTTGGTATCACAGAGGCCATCAGTCGTGCTAAAGAAGAAGCCTCCAGCCTAGTAATATAGAGGGACGGCCGCCCTGGTCAGACGGGATATCGTTCACGAAGAATTGGAACACGCACCCTTCATTAATACACGAACTCAAGGCGTAAGAGTGCGTGCAGATAACGTTGAGCTTGACATCTATGCCGCCTACAAACCTCCAAACACAGACTTCCGTAAAGAGGACGTACGCAAGCTCTTCGAGTCGCAGCATCCTACACTCGTCGTAGGAGACCTCAATGCCAAACATCCGGCTTGGGGCTCCCGTATCATCAACACGGCGGGAAGGACGCTCCTCGAGGATAGTGAAGAATTTGGGTACGGGATAATGGGTCCAGGAGCGCCGACCCACACCCCTACAAACCCAAACCATCGCGCTGACGTCCTCGACATAGCAATTCACCATAAGGTTTACTGTCCGGTTTGTGTTGAACCCCTATACGACTTCGACACAAACTACATTCCAATCTTAGTCACACTGTCCCTCCAGTGTGACTTTAACATCCAAAACCAATTAAGAACTCGGACCCGATGGGACCAATACGTTAAAACCCTGCAACAGATGGAAATCCCGGCAGCAGTTAGCACCAAGGAAGATGTGGAGGTGGCCACTGTTAGTATCACAGAGGCCATCAGTCGTGCAAAAGAAGAAACCTCCAGCCTAGTAGCCGACACCAAAGTGCTTACTCAGCTGCCGAAGAAGATTCGGGACCAACTCACCAAGAAACGGGCCCTGCGGAAGATGTGGGCGCAAACCCGTTGTCCCCGGATCAAGACAGAACTGAATATGCTTGCAGAGAAAATCAGACAAGCTCTGGAGACCTACGATGGCGCTGAGTGGGATCGCGCCATCGAGGAAGCAACGGAGCAGGACATCAGTCTGTACAAACTCTGCAGCAAGATGATCAAAAAATCACCGCCCATCTATCCACTGCTGGACACAAATGGCAGAAACAATTCACCCCGAATCCACCGACTGAGGACCCGGATGTCGTCGTACACCACAACAACATAAGGACCAATATAAGGGAATTCCTCGAGGCCCCAGCACCGTCGCTCTGGGGAGACGCATTCATTTCCCCGTCTGAGCTCCGAAATGCCATCGCCCGACTCCCCAAGAGAAAGGCACCGGGCCACGACGGAATTACTAACGCCGCTCTACAACACTTGCCGAAGAGAGGCCTCGTCGCGCTCACGCGGCTTTTCAACGGCATTCTCCGTACGGGAACTTTTCCGGACGTATGGAAGACGGGAAAGGTCATAGCGATCCCCAAACCGGGTAAAGATCGCCGACGCCCAGAGAACTACCGACCTATTACTCTGCTGTCACACACCGCCAAGCTGTTTGAGCGTCTGTTGCTGCGCAGAATGCTCCCGCATCTCCCACTCAGGCCGGAGCAGTTTGGATTCCGCAGCGACCATTCCTCGACGCTCCTGCTGACGAGGACATTAGACTTTATTGCCAGTGAGAAACGCAAAGGTCGCCACGCTGTGGGGGTCTTCCTGGATATGGAGAAGGCATTCGACCGCGTATGGCACGCAGGACTCCTGACAAAACTTATCACCACAAGTCTACCAGCAGGGTATGTAAAACTGGTGGCGTCCTACCTGGAGGGCCGCACCTTTTACGTAGCCGTTGAAAAGGCAGCATCGCAACACCTTCCCGTACGTGCAGGAGTGCCGCAGGGCAGTTGCCTGTCCCCGAGCCTCTACGCGGCGTACACAGACGACATCCCAACGATTGGAGACGATGTCCCATCGGGGGATGGAGACGCACTACTGTCGCTGTACGCGGACGACAGTGCGTACGTCATGACGTCCTCCTCAATCCCCTACGCCACATTCAAAGCGCAAAAACTTCTGGACCTGCTGCCCGCCTGGCTGGACAGATGGAGAATGTCGGTCAACGTAGCGAAGACCGCTGCCATCTTGTTCGGCCATGGTCGGCCGATACGTCGTTTACAGATTCGCGGGCTGAGTGTGGAGTGGCAGAACTCGGTTCGATACCTGGGGTGCATCATAAACCGGTCGCTAAGCATGGAAATCACCGTCGACCAGGCGGTGAACCATGCCTTGGCGGCTAAGGCTATGCTGTACCCGGCGCTTACCTCAAAGCTGCCAACGGGTGTCAAACTGAAGATCTACGCCGCCTACATTCGCTCGCGACTAACGTATGCGGCCCCCTCTTGGTATTCGTTCTGCTCACAATACCAGAGGAGGAGGCTTCAGGTCGTACAGAACAAATGCCTTCGCCTGATACTAGGAGCCCCCCGATACGTCCGCAATGACGTCATACATCGGGACACGAGGACGCCCACCGTGGAAGTCTTCGTTCGAACAATGGCCCGGCGCATGTTTAAACGCGCGGACCAGGGCCAGCACATTCACCTCCGCGGGTTCGCCCCACTTAGAAATCTACCGGCAACCGGGCGTCCCCTACCTCGGGAGCTCCTCGCATCTCCACCCAATCCAGGCGAAGAGGATGGCGTAGCAGAGGACGACGCAAACACCGGAATATACTAATAACCACTAAGACCAAAGAAGAAACCACAGGCCGCGCCCACTACGTGGGCGCGCCCCAGCCTCGAATGGCTGAAATACAGCCGCGTGCTTGAAAAGCACGCGAGAGTAACGGCCCGGGTAATGAGGCTAGCCTCGAGGCCCGCAACCACCAAAAATAGGCTGGTGAAGAACCCACAGTCTATAAATTGATACAGACGCAGATCTTTCATAAAGTAAAGGCCACATTACAAAAACGGCATGAGAAACGACAGGCGTGGATTTCCATGAACCCGGAAATGAAAGCGGTTTATTGCGATGAAGATGGAAATAAACAATTTATGGGATACCTATTGGAGGAACAAGCAAAACTACAAACTTCTATAAGAGAAATTTCAGAAGAAACTATCAAGAATCATGGAAAGCTTTGCTGAAATGAAGAGAGACTCCTCAAAACCTTTAAATATGGGGAAAGTGGTAGAAAAGTTTGTTATAGGAAAATTCAACAGCAGATCACTAATCAGTCTCAGTGGATGGCTACATTTGAAGCAGAATGTGTTCGTGTAGGAATAGAAGATGTCAAAAAAATTTTAGGTCATTTATAGAAGATACTTGTTTAGACTGCTTATAACTATAACTCCATGCTTATAAAACATACAATAAATTCAGAATGGGCAATGTGGAAAAAGATCTTTTGCGAAACATATGCAGATAAAGGTTGGTCACCGATCAGGTATGCAATGTTATTTAAATACAGACGGGGCTCATTACTGTAGTGTGCATTAAAGAAAGAGAATAGAATAGATATAGAATAACTTCTATAAGAAATAAATAAATCAATAGACAAAATTACTCTAATTGATCTGATTGCCACTGGATTACCAAATTTTATTACAGACAAGATTGATAGGAATAGCTTAAAAGAAACTGAAGACTTATTTAATAATTTAAGAAGTTTAGAGCATATGGTAAACAAAAAACCAATTGATAAAAAGATCATTACTTCTGAAAATAGACAATTTTAAAGCCTGTGGTTAGTCCGTATCAAATTTGTGAGAAAGAGAATAAAGGTATACGTTACCACCCTGAATCCCAATGTTGGTTTAAAATAAGAAACAATGGTAATCCAAAAAAAGATCAAATAAGGAGTGTTAACAATTCTGAATTAGAAATAGAATTAAATGAAATTGATCCAAAAACTAATAGTACCGCCATTAATAAAAATGAAATTGCTAATAAATGACACTGTGGAAACCCGGAATCTATGATTCAGGGTCTAATACGTCTTTTATAAATTCGAGATTATTATCTATAAAATATTACCTACATATGATAAAAATGCAGGTTCAAAAACAATTAATGGCGTGAAAAAATCAATAGGAATGGTTAGATTAAAAATAAAAAATTTTGATATTGAAAAACATGTTAACATTTTTGTTATAGATGAAGACAACTTCGACTATGATTTCCTAGTTGTGTTAGATTGTATACAAAAATTTAACTTGACTCAAAATGAGAATTTAAATATCACCCAAAATATCCTCAACAATAATAATAACTACTTAAAAAACAAAGAAAAAATTCCTATAGACACTAACGAAATTCCTGTTCATTCAGGTAGTGACTTAGGCAGTAAACGAGATTTATATTATGGGGGAAAAGATGTAGATATCAAAAATAAATATAAAAAAGAGACTACTATTAATGAGTATAAAATAAACTTTAATGAAAATATAATAGTCGACAATTTTGATATATCTGTAAATAATTTAGATCAACAGGAAAAATCTGAAATTGATAAATTAATATGCAAATATAATTCAGTCTTTGCTAAAGATAAATATGATATAGGTACTTAAGAGGTTATGAAGCCCACATTGATTTGTTGTTAGATAAATGCTGTAGTAAGAGGCCATATAGGTGTTCTATTGAGGATATGAAAGAAATTGAACATCAAATATCAAAATTACTAAAAAATAACTTAATAGAGGAGTCATACAGCCCCTTTGCTGTTCCAATAACACTAGCATTCAAAAAAGAAGAAGGAAAACGATCAAGACTTTGCATAGATTTTCGCGAATTACATAAAATTGTAGTCCCGCAGCCGCAACCATGTCCACTAATTGAGGATCTAATGGTTAAGTCATCTTGAACGGCAGGGCCTATTCGTAAAATATGGTTAAGAGATTTGCCAGATATTGTGGCAGCTGAGGCGTCGAAGACAACGCGTAACTTTGTAGTTGTACTGGAATCTTTTAAAACTCCGTGATGGGGTAAATAACATGTAATGTCGTTATTTTTATGTGGCTTACTCTCTGTCATGTGACCAAGAGTGAGGTACTCTTTCATAACTTCAACGTATAGCTTTTTCATGCTACGATCTTTATTTAACCTACGCTCCAAAGATAAAAATCTGCTTTTAGCCATGTGATAAGAGTCACCTAAAACATTGGGAGACTCTTTTAGAGGTAAAGATACTATAAAGCGTCCATCTGGTTTACGTTTTGTAGTGCTTACAAAGTGTTCCTCGCAAGCGCGTTCTTCTGGAGTTAAATAATGTTTAGAAGAAACAGAGACTAGTTCCCCAAATCGTGAAATATCAAAATCGGGTGTCTGACTCAACATGCAAATAGGATTGTCTCCTTTAGTGGCGTTATTTAAATATAAAGAACCTGAGATAAGCCATCCCAGCTGAGATTCAAAAAGACTAGGTTTACTTTTGCCTAAGTTTATACGTTTTGTGCCGACCACGCTCCAATACTTCTCTGCTCCTACTAGAATATCAATACTTGACGGGATATGGAACGACGGATCAGCTAGGCAAATCCCTTGTGGTATTTGCAATTCATTGACATCTATGTATGTAGAAAGTAGATATGTGGTAATGTTGGGTAAAACAATGCAATCAACGGCAACTTTATAGTTTGCAATATAAGACTCCAAATTAAGACAGCAAGATTGCGAACTAATAAGTGCTTGGTTGTCTATACCTGATATCTTGGATTCTACTGAATGCGTATTAAGTTTCAGCTTATCACACGCCCTGGGCCACAAAGTTGCTAGTGCTTCCGTTATCCAGTAAGATTCTAGCAGTATGTGATTGTCCACTGTTATCTATGACCTTTACTAGAGCTGTGTAGAGTAAAACTGTCGATGTTTGATAAGAATCCTTATGCAAATATTTAGCTGATAAGGCTACATTTTCGCCATTTGTTGTTGTGAGAGCGGGCTCCGAATGCAATGATGTTTCTTATTGCAATATTTGCAGTGTGACAGTTTACAATTGTTAACAGAATGACCTAAACGAAGACAATTAATACCTTACATTCGTCATTCGTGAGCCTTCTTAATACATACATCAACTGGTAACATTCGAAAAGACTCACATATAAATAAAAAATGATCATTATCACATAATGGACAAGAACTTGTTTTAATATTTCCAGTCGATACGACAAAGCTCTTTGGTTTAATAGTATTAAAAACATGCCTAACCTTGTAGTGTTTCGAAGCATCCAACGTTTCTAAAAGGTCTGCCTTATTTGAAATTTTATAAAACTATCTAATGAGGATGAGTCCTTAAAATTATTTCTATGGAACATTCGTGTTTTGTGACACTATCTAGCTTAGAAGATATCATAAAAATAATTAAGGTATCCCAATGTTGGACTGGGTGACCTAGATTAGCTAATGCTCTTAAATTCTTATTTATAACGTCTACTAAATTTCGTAAGCCTATGCTGCTTTCCTTTTGTATTGTATCTATTTTAAAAAGTGAATTTAAATGATGATTTTCGAACAATCGTTTATTATCATAGCGATCGCATAGGATTTTCCATGCTGAGTCATAATTATCTGCACAAAAATCTAAGCCTGATATGGTTAAAGCAGCATTCCCCTTAAGGGAAGCTTTGTCTGAATGAATTAATGAATAAAATGTATCTCTATAACCCAGCCAGTGCTGATATTCACCATTAAAGTAGGGTAAGTCTATTTTCGGAAGCTCGCAAACCTTACGTTTGTGTGTATGTGAAGGCGTATCGCAGCATACCGGAACGTCGGAATTAGGCGACGGAAGAGATGACTTGCGGTTACACTGGATCAGCGCACGAGCAGCGGACACGAGTGAGTAATACTGTGCTTCGAACGCTTCTCTTTCTTTCAGCTCGGCCTCTAATTTCTCCGACAACTCCTCCAATTCGCTCTGAAAATTTTCGAAGTCGTCGAATAAATTTTCGATTTTATCTAACCGTAACTGAAGTTCGATTTGTGTATGCAATTGTTCAAGTTCATCACCAT
>JACTOM010000115.1:32930-105130 GCA_015832385.1 Elymnias hypermnestra
TTTTGTAGGTATCGTTGTTTCTCTTATTTTGTTTCTAGTTAAACTGTCGATGAGATGCCACATTTTTTTTGGTTTTGTATTACATTCTGAAAATTTTTTAATGTAATATTCATTTTTCATACATTTTATCTCTTCTGCGACCTCTTTTCTTGTTTTTATAAAATTTTTAGATATATTTTCATCCGCGGGTGTAGTTTTGTATTGGACCCAAAGGATATTTTTATTATTTATTTTGGTTAATATGTCTTTATTTACCCAGTCTTGCTTTGGAGAATTTAATATTTTGGTCTTTTTAATTTTGCATAGTTGTATATTATGTTTTAATTTTGATTCAAATTTGAGATAGCCATTATTAAAATTGCCATTGGAGCTTTTTTTGAGCAGTTCATGTAGTTTCGTGTAGTCTATACATTCATAGTCGATTTTTCTTTTAGCGTGATTTGGTATTTGTCTATTTCAAAATAAATTTGTTTGTGATCGGATAAAGAAGATTCAGTTGTAGCCAAGTGGAATCGGTGTCCTTTGAGGTTAGTACAAATATGTATTGTAAGGATTTTTTTGTAATTGATTCTCTGGTACAATGTTGTACGTGGTTTTTGTTGATTATTTCAAATCCACACTCTGTGATTGTGACTTTGTAATCCGCCACGAAGTTGTCTGGAGCTAAATCAAAATTAAAGTCTCCAAAGACTACGGCTCTTTTTCTTTTATTAAGTTGTTCTTGTTATGTGTCTAGAAAGTTTTTAACGTTTGTCCGACCTGGTTTGTATATAGCACCTATATCTATGGAAAATTTTCTTAAATGGATCCACAGGTAGTGATTATCATCTTGAGAAAGCTCTGATATAAAACTGTGTTCTAAATTATTATTGATAAAGATAGAAACTCCGCCTTCCTTCAACTTTTTAAAGCGTTTCTGTTGAAATGGCGTTTGGTCCGAGAAGATTATTGCTTTAGTATTTATCGCCTTATAGCGGTTTTGCAGCAATATTTTTGGTGTATTTTCAGATTCAAAGCATGCTTTTATTGCTCGATGCTCATTGGGCTTGTATTTGCCGAGTCTAAAGATCCGGGTAGATTCCGGGCAGTTATTTAGTACGGTGTTAATGATTTTAAGTACCTCCTTTTGGTCTGAATTCTGTCGTACTTTGTAGTCTGTGCATTGTGTTTCCGGTATGCCAGCTATGATTATGTTTTTCTTTCTCAGCGTCTGATTGGTGACTTCAGCAAATATATCCTCAAATGTTGTGTCTTCAGTTGTAGATGTAGATATGCAACAACGCGTGTTTAAGGGTTAATGTCGATCTTAATTTTTTACAAGATTTTATTTCTGACATCTCTTCTTTAATAGACGCAATGTCATTCTTTATTTTCGTCGTACATTCTTTCTGTTCATTGACAATATCCGTATGACAATAAAGTCATCATTTCAGCCATTCCTTTTTGTATATCCATTAGTTGACTCTGTATATCCGTGTCAGGACAGTACCTTCGTTTATTTCGTGTATTGATTTGGGTACTTAGAGATGATAAGTTCGGTTGCGAACCACTTCGTTCACTATTTTTGCCACTTCTAGTAGGTGAGCGCACTAGAGCCATTGTGCAGCTGGCGCAGGGTGAGATAGAAGCTAGTTTGTCTCGCTTTGTGTTACGAGGAGAATTGTGATCGAATATTGAAATTAATACTTTATACACTTGTAATTAGAATGTAATTCAATGAAACTAGTAAATATTTTTGAGAAATAATTCGATACACGTCTGTACTGTACGCCTGCGAGCAGCGGTATCGAATAAAAACATATTATCACACTTATCTTAAGAACCTAAAATAAAAGAGATCATTGGCTGATCGTACCAATGTTCCAGTGTTGTGCTCAGGAGATATTCGACTTACTACACGAGTGAATACCCTCACACGTGAAGTGCAAGTATAGAATGTTTTGTGCGTACTGAGACTCACCACTAATTTGCTATCAGTGAGCAGAATGATTGCAAATGGCAACAAAGTTTCCTTCAACAAAAATGGTTGTTACATTTACAATGCTCAGGATGTTTGCATTGGTAAAGCAAGCTTAGAAAATGACGTGTACAAATTAAACACTGAAAAGTCCAAGCAGATTTTAGCAGCGACAGCACATATCTCATGTTATACTTGGCATAAACGATTAGGTCATATTAATATGAATTATCTTGAGAAAATGAAACAAGGAGCTGTTACGGTGTAAATTACCAAGAAAAACAGGAAATAACTAAATCAAGTTGTGTAGTTTGCCATAAAGGCAAACAGGCTAGACTACCCTTCTCTGCCAGTACAAGCAAGAGCAGCAGAGTCCTAGAAGTGATTCACACAGAATTATGTGGCCCTATGGAGAAAAAATCACTCGGCTTAGCCAGGTACTACCTATTATTTGTAGACGACTACAGCAGAATGTGTTTTGTATACTTCTTAAAGGAAAAGAATGAGGCATTTAAAAGAGTTTAAAGAGCAGGTTGAGAATCAACAGTCTCAGAAAATAAAAATATTGAGGTCAAACAACGGTAGAGTATTTTGCTCAGTTGAAATGGAAAATTATTTAAAACAACATGGTATAATTCACCAAAAGACTGTAGCTTACACACCAGAACAGAATGGCTTAAGTGAAAGGTACAATAGGTCAATTGTAGAAAAAGCTCGTATGATGCTTCATTTGACAAACAGTTACGGGCAGAAGCTGAATATGCAGCGGTATATCTGAAAAATAGGTCACCAGTATCTGTTTTAGATAATAACACTACTCCATATGAAATGTGGACTGACATAAAGCCTAATCTTAGCCATATTAGAGTATTTGGAAGCCCAGCTATGGTTCATATTCCAAATATGAAACGAAATAAGTGGGACAAAAAGTCTGAAATGCTACAACTAGTTGGATATTCAGAAAATAGTAAAGGCTACAGATTACATGATTAAAACTCACACAAAATAACTGTGGCAAGGTATGATATGATCACGGAAAGTGTTAAAAATGATACAACAGAAATAGTGGTTCAAGAGAGGGAGCCAGACAAAAATATAGGAAATATAAAAGTAAAAGAGAAAAATCATCAGGATAGCATCGAAGAAAATCATAGTATAAGCATAGATGATCCTACATATATTGGAAATGATTCATCAAGCGATGAAGATGATGATTACAGTGAGTGCTTAACAGCAGATGATGAGATGATTGCTACTCAGAAAGATGTTGTCATTCAACCAAGGAAGCATGCTCGTCAAGCACCAGAGAGGTATGGTTTCTCAAATATGTATTTTGAAGACTTAACAAGTGAACCATTATCTGTACAGGATGCTCTCTCAGGACCAGAAAAAGATCAATGGTGTATTGCTATGAAAGAAGAACTTGAATCCTTTAGAGATAATGACACATGGGAATTAGTGGACAGGCCGAGCACAGGCACAGTAGTGAAAAACTAGTGGGTTTTCAAGAAAAAGTGTGATAGTAGTGATAATGTGCGCTACAGAGCCCGTCTTGTTGCTAAGGGTTTCACCCAAATAAAAGGTATAGACTATAGTGAAACATTTACACCTGTATTGCGTTATTCTACCTTGAGGCTTCTTTTTGCATTGAGTGTTCAATTAAATTGAAAAATGAAACACTTACATGTACCAACAGCATTTCTAAATGGTAATATTGATGAATGTGTATTTATGGAAATACCAGAATATTCTTATTTCAAAAATTGTAATAATAAAGTTTTGATGTTAAAAAAGATCATATATGGATTAAAACAATCAGCGAGGGCTTGGTACATAAAAGTGGAATCCAGTTTGTTAAAGTTAGGTTTTAAGAAGTCTAAATATGAACCCTGTCTATTTGTAAAATGTTATGGTAATGTAAAAGTTTATGTAGCAATATTTTTTGACGACTTTTTTGTTTTCTATAATTGTGAAAGTACTTATAAAAATTTTAAAAGTGCCTTAGAATCAGATTTTAAAATTAAAGATATGGGATAAATAAAAAATTGCCTTGGCATGAATGTAAATGTTAAGAATAATTGTGTGACTTTACAATTGAAAAACAATTTATTGAAAATATTTTGAAAAAATTCAATATGATTAATTGTAAAACTTCAGACACTCTAATGGAAGTGAACTTAAAATTAGAAAAGGCAGTAAATGACAATTGTTGTGAAGCATATCCTTATCAGCAATTAGTTGGATCACTGATGTACGAGGTGTGTTCAAAAAGTATCGCGAATTTTGTGTTTTTTCAAAAATTATTTATTTATTCATGAGTATCTATTTTGTCCCCTTCAAAGTAATCCCCATGAGATATTATACACTTGTGCCAACGGTTTTTCCAATCTTCGAAGCACTTCAAAAAATCATTTTTTTTTATCTTGTTCAGCTCCTCCTTCGATGCCGTCTTTATCTCGTCAAGAGAAGAGTAACGTCGTCCTTTCATGGGCCTCTTCAGTTTAGGGAACAAGAAAAAGTCACAGGGGGCCAGATCTGGGGAATACGGTGGCTGCGGCATCATTAGTGTGTTGTTTTTGGCCAAAAAGTCGCGCACAAGCAACGATGTGTGAGCAGGGGCGTTATCGTGGTGCAAAAGCCAATTTTTGTTCTTCCACAAATCCGGGCGTTTCTGGCGGATTGCTTCGCGCAAATTGCGCATAACTTGCAGGTAATATTCCTTATTGACCGTTCTTCCCTGTGGCAAGAACTCATGATGCACCACGCCCCTGCAATCAAAGAAAACTGTCAGCAAAACTTTCACATTCGATCGAACTTGGCGCGCTTTTTTCGGTCTTGGTTCGTGCGGCAGCTTCCATTGAGATGATTGAGCTTTGGTTTCCACGTCATAACCATAAACCCACGATTCGTCACCAGTTATGACCCTCTGGAGCAAATTTGGGTCGTCGCGGACAGAGTTTAACATCTCATTAGCAATGTTCATGCGATGCTGTTTTTGGTCACAATTGAGCAATTTTGGTACGAATTTCGCGGCGACCCGTCTCATGCCCAAATCATTGATAAAAATCGAATGGCACGAGCCAATCGATATGTTTAGGTCCTCAGCAACTTCTCTAACGGTGATTCGACGATTGGCCAATACCATTTTCTCCACTTCATTAATTTTTTCGTCTGTTGTTGAAGTGCTCGGGCGTCCGGCACGCTCTTCGTCGTTCACATCTTCTCGGCCTTCTGAGAACATTTTGTACCACCGATAAACGTTGCTTCGGTCCAAGGTAGCTTCTCCGTATGCCACAGTCAACATTCGGAATGCATCCGCGCACTTAATTTCGTTTTTCACACAAAATTTGATACAGGTTCTTTGATCCATTTTTTTGAATAGGTAAAAATCGAAGACGATCCAAAACACGTGCAAGCAAAGCAGCTGTCAACAATTAAATGAACATTCAAAATGGCCGAGCTTGTCGGCATAAGTGAGAGACATGAGTACCAACATAACGCCACAAAAAATTCGAAATTCGAATATACGTACCCCGCGAAAATTCAAAATTCGCGATACTTTTTGAACACACCTCGTATCTTTCAGTTCTCACAAGGCCAGATATTTCTTATAGTGTTAGTTTTTTGAGCCAATATAATACTTGTTTTAATGAAACACATTGGAAAGCATTTGAAAAGATTATTGAGATATTTGCAAAAAACTAAACATTTTGGATTGATTTTTAAGAAAAATTGTACTGATTTACATGGTTTTGTTGATGCTAACTGAGCATCTTGTAATATTGTTTATAGATTATATTCACATTCTGAGTATTCTATGAAGAAATTGTTATTTTGAGTGCCCGTCGCGAGCCTTTTCCGCCACGCAGTCCCGCCGACGTAGCCGTACTCGCCAGCCCCGTGGCTAGGCTTGAGGAAAGCCGTCGGTCCGCGTCTGCAGCGACTCCGGTGTCGCAGTACTCGCCGAGTCTCGACTCGGCTCGAGGAAACGCCCGGTCGCCGCTCACTGCCCTCGCGTCGATCGCTCCCGCTAACTGCGCCCCTCTTCATGGGAAAAGGGGCCCGCAGTAGCCACCGTCCACCAACAACCATTCCCAGTGCATCGCTCTTTCCGCTCCCGCTCGCGGGCGCCTAGCTGGGCCTCCCACACGGGTCTCACCCGGCTGGGCTGCACGCGCCGAGGGAGCGTGAAGACGCCAGCATATAAGGCAAGTGAAAAAGTGAATAACCTAAGTGCTTGCGCCCAACATGTCCGACCGGGGGAAACGCCCCCCGACTCGCGCCATTGACAGGGGGGAGCCCCCCCCTATCGATCAACGGACCCGACGCGATGCGGGCCGCAGTGGGATACCGCGGCAGTTGGTGCGTCGTGTTAGCACCCCTGCCCCATTCCCGCGCCCCGCCGCACCGCATCCGCAGCCTCCAGAAGAAGCGTTCGAGGCCGCTCGCAGCGCATTAACTGAGTTCGCGGCAGGAGTAGTTGAGACCACTCCCGCCCTGGAACCAGCGAAGCGCCAGCGACACGCGACCTCCTCCCCCAGCAGCCCCGACGAAGACAAACGCCTCTGCATCGAGGCATCATCATCATCGGGGAGCGACCATTCACCAGGAAAACTAGCCCTGAAGCCGCCACCGGCTGCGCTCCCGCGCATAGCGCACACGGAGACGCCGACCTCCCCGCCCGCTGAAGAACAAGGGCGACTACTTCCCAGGGGCGATAGCTGGTCGCTCGACTCGACCAGATATGCCCAGCTACCCAGCACCCCGAGAACGATCTCGCCACAATCTGGCTCGTCCGGGGTATCATACGCCGCTGTAACTTCCGCCTCAGGAGAAAGCGGGAAGCGCCAAGTAGCGCCCCCCACCGCACCCTGCCCGAACGCGGCGCGTCTGGCAGCCGCCGCGCGCCCCGCAACTTCCCCCGCAGATTCAGCGCGTCCAACCGCCGCGCGCCCCACTCCGTCAGCGAAGAACGCCGCGCCGCTCCCCACCGCACGCCGCGCCTCGACGACTACCGAAGCCGCGCGCCCGAGCGGCTCGCGCCCCGCCTCGCCCCCCGCAGCCGCCGCGCCTGCCAGTGCGGCCGCGCGCAGATCGGCGTATCCGCCGGTCATTGCGGAATGCCTTCCAAACTGGACAAGGCATTTTGAGGAGCTGAGGAAAATTATAGGCCACGCTCCCAATGCGCGCCCTTTGGGGAAGGGCGTGCGCTTCCTGCCCGGAACGGATGAAGAATTCCGGGCAGTTCAAAGGTACTTGACCGCGGCATCGAGCCAGGATAAATCAATATCCTGGTTCTGCTACAGTCCCAAAGGGGAACTACCAACAAAAGTGGCAGTCAAAGGGCTGCCATGCAACACTCCGACCGAAGAAATATTGGCAGTCTTCCAAGAAAAGGGGTTCCCCCTATCTGAACCGAGAGGAGCTCCGACTGCTCTACGGGATAACGGAGCTCCTCAACATGACCGGTATCGTGATCGAGGTGTGGCGCACGGGGAGGTGTCCTCCGCAGTGCCACAAGTGCCAGGCATTTGGCCATGTCTCTCACAATTGCCACCGCACCAGAAAGTGCTTGAGATGCGGGGGCGAGCACGCCCTCAGCGACTGCCCCCGCTCGCGTGACGAAAAACCCACGTGTGCCAACTGCGGCAGGGCACACAGGGCCAACCACCGACGATGTCCCGCTTACGTGAGGGAAGCCCGTAAGCGGGGCATCCAAATACCGCCAAGAAGACCAGCACCGCGAGAGCGCAAAGAAGCGAGGGAGGAATGTCCCCGACCTCCCGCCGCGAAAGAAGCAGTTCCCAGCAGGAGGCCCGAAGGACCCACCACGTTATCCCCACCGGCCAACCCGCCCACTGAGCGTGGTACACCTGTGCAGAGGAAGAGGAGGAAACCAAAAAGCAGGAAACGGAAAGGGAAGAAAACGGCCCCCCGGGCCGTCTCGACGCCGTTGCCGCCGGCGGCCCCCCCAACGGATCCTAAACTGGCCCTCCCAACCACGACCCCAGCACGCTCTCCAAGTAGAGAACGCGGCCGAGCGCCGAGCAAGGCGCCAAATACTATGCTCTCCACAGGAAGACCACAACCAACTGGTCAGCGGTCAGAACCAATGAAACAGCTCATAATTGGAGCTTTAAAGGCCGTCACGGAGATGTGCTCGGCCTATTACAGTGACCGGGACCTCACCGACCCGTTGGCCAAAGCCCTAAGGAGCATAATCGCCATACAAAACGCTCTAGGCCATTAAAATCCCACACTGTCGGCACTGCGGGGACAAAGTCTCAGATGTTCGGGAGAGAAGAACAGCACCGTGTGAAATTGAGAGGGAACACCAGAAGGCCGCGCCCACTACGTGAGCGTGCCCTAGCCCTAAGGGCTAAATTCATCCGCACATCTAAGATGTGCGAGAGCATCGGCCCGGGTGATGAGGCACATCCTCGAGGCCCGTACTACTAGCAATAGTCTAGTGAAGACACCACCCCTCTCTGACATGCAAATAAAAGCGTCAGTCTGTTGTAAAATATCAACGAGTTTTATAATATACATCGTATTTTACATAAAATAACTCTATTATAATCTTGTAATGATCAAGATGGGATGTTTTTCCATGAATTTGTAAAATTTGCTTGGACACATATAAGAAATTATTGCCACTGAACAAATATATGACCGTCCCGTCCACGGCATCGACACCGGGTTCCCGGGAACCCGGTGTCGGCTGACATTAAATTTAAAGGTTTAACACCAAGTTGTACGATTAAAAATCTTTATAATGGTTAAAAGGCAGATCGACAACTCCGATAGAGTCGAGTCGAATATATAATATTTTTGTCGATACTCTGAACACCACGCACGCATACCTTATAATCCCTGTCGGTTCCTTCCAAATTCCATGCACACACAAACATACATATAATATAATCTAATAGAATTTACAGCTACTTATATCTAGACTTAATTATTGTTATTTCGATGATTTTCGTAGGGTTAAAAGGAAACACAGGTTAACAATTCAAGGTGTAATCCCGACTGACACTTGCCGCGGGTGCAACCGCGATCGCGCAACTTATATTTTAACTTACCTACATTACAATTATATAATTATGTTCACTTATCACAAAACGGTAATGGAGACAGAGCGCGCCTATCGTTATATTACATACGGCGACCGGTCGAATGTACGATGTGTAAGCGCAGCCAGCCGCCCCGCGCCCGCCAGTCGCTAACCGATTGTCACGCGAAGCGCACGCCGCTCCTCTAGCCGACGCACCTCGCTTTACGCTATAATATCTTGCTATAACAATTCCTTTTGTGTTTATTATCGCTGTTTTGTTCTATCTTGTGCTTATTCCTTCTATTTCTGTAAACTGTCACGTCTACTGTGTGTGTCGTGTTTATATTTGTGAACTGAACATTGTGCTTTTCTTCGCTTCCTTCACTATACCCTACACCGCAGCTACTAGGACGCATAATCAGCGGGGATCACCAATCACCGCCACATACATATTTGGGGTTGACACCGTGCCACTCCACTGAATCCAGTGAAGACCACAATATTCAGGATAAGACAAATCTGTCCAGGTTCAGTGGACTGTTTAAAGTTCTTGCTGTTAAGGGTTTCCATATTCATACATTTGTGGCGCACGCCAACACACGAGCCACCGCTCTTATTCCGCTATCGCTTGTGAAGACGCGGCACACCTCACCGCTAGCTATTACAATAGGCTGAGCGAACGAAGTAATATGGCGACCGGCGCTCCCCCGCCGCGGAAAGACCGTTAGAAACGACCGCGGCGGCCGCGCTAACAGCTGAGCGCTGCAAGCTGCTCATTCGTTCGAACACATTCGACGCGACCCGTATATTACTTGCTTCCTTTTTACTATTTATCTGCTTCCTATTTATCTGCTTACGCGCTTACTTAATTCTCGTATTTATTGTTCTATTTTGCTTTCTTCCTTATACTATTGTGATCTATCTTTTAATTAACATATTAGTAGTGTATACTTATCTTTCATTGTGTTACTCATACATAAAGTGTACCACATACTACACATTAAATCAATGTGTCAAGTGTTTTTAGACGTAAGCAATACTGAGGGATGTTAAAGGACAAAAAGAATAAGTTACTGCATAACTACCGGCTTTTGCAAGCATCAATATTGAACGCAGAAGTTACAGAGGCAGTGTTCGTAAATATTTCACGTAATTTGGGTAAAGTGATCATTTTCGCCGCGCAGATGGAAAACAACTTGAATCCATCCGCCCGTTTTCGTTCGAACATGTCGTTTCGCGTGTCATTGACAAGATGTATACGAGTATATTAAAGATATTGCAAAATGCAGCCATTTCGACTCATAGACAAGGTAGGCAATCTAAAAAGGGGTACGTTATAGGGAACAAGCATGTCAGACCGTACCATCATAAGACGATAGTCTAAGCGAGGAGCATTTAAGAAATGCTGGTGTGCACCTTCCCAGAGTACTCGGATTGCTCTCTAACTTATATGTAAGGCACAGTTACCTACCAAAGGCCATGATGAAGACAGTAGTTGTACCTATAATTAAAAATAGAACGGATGACGCAGCGGACGGATCCATTCGGTTTCAGACCCCAACTTTCAACACAAAGCACTATTCTGTGTCTCAAGCAATCGGTCAGGTATTATACCGATAGGAAGACGCCGGTATATGCATGCTTTTTGGATCTGTCCAAAGCTTTTGACGTTGTTTCATATAAAGTCCTTTGGAGTAAGCTGAAACAAGAAACCAGCTTAAGGCCGGAAGCACAGTAACTCATACAAATTGAATTGTGAAGTAAGGGCGGGCTGACGTCACCGGGACTGTTCAATCTGTACGTCAACCAGTTGATTGAGGGGCTTAGTGGAGCCGGCGTCGGGTGTTCCATAGACGGCATAACCATAAATAATATAAGCTATGCGGACGATATGGTTCTACTGAGCCTTGATCGGCGGTCTCAGAAAACTGCTGCAGATTTGTGAGAAGTATGCTGAGGAAAATGGATTCAATTATGACGCAAAAAAATGCGAGTTTCTATTGTTCAGAGGAAAGAATAAATTATCCACATTTAAGCCGCAAGTAAAACTATGTGGAATTCCTCTGAAACAAGTAACTGAGTTTAGGTACGTCGGGCATTGTTAACGCTCGAGGAATGCGCGCGGGGTAGGGTACTGATATAGACGATGAGGGGATCGGACGGCGCGGGGGTTGAGAGGGAAGCACGTTAACGCTCGCGCGACCAGTTCGGAAAAAACATCGTCCCGAGTCGGGCGTGCGCTTGCCTTTTGTTCCAATCTTGTAAAAATATACGAGATCCGTTCCACGTGCTGCGCGTGCTTGTTCACAGTTGATATCTAGTGTTTTGTGACTTCTTGGTGCGACCAAAGTGACAGTGAAGTGAGCCACAGGTGTTCCCGAGTTGGTTTGTTCTTTACACATTTACGCACTACACTTCAAAACTACATTAACACGAACAGACAAAGACGAACCTACTCTCCGGGTCCGGAGGCGCCGGTGAAAGGTTACTCGGTTTTTAATTGTCCTTTCCTGTTGATCGACCTCTGTGTAGACCCTCCACCAGCCTCCGCGCCGACGAATTAGCTGACTGCTGGCCCTATAGCTGCGAATGGGCCCCAGCCTTCAGGGCGGTCCTTTTGATAGCTAAGCGTCGGATAGAACAGGCATATAGTTACGGACAGACACGATGACGACAGTGACCTGGAGCGCGAGCGGCGGGCGCTGTCGGTCCGTGGCAACAT
Source organism: Elymnias hypermnestra (assembly GCA_015832385.1). Lineage (NCBI taxonomy): Eukaryota > Metazoa > Arthropoda > Insecta > Lepidoptera > Nymphalidae > Elymnias > Elymnias hypermnestra. The sequence goes on from JACTOM010000115.1 coordinate 44,667, forward strand.
GTTGGCTCGCAGATTTGCACGTTGTAGCACGCAGGTAAAGATAACTTTGTTTAGAGCCTACTGCTAAACTTTCTACACGTCCAGTCTGTGGACGAGCTATACGCAGCGGACTTACAGTGCCCTGCGTGTTTAATATAATAATGTCCTAAAGGCAGTGTCGAGGAAACCACGTTGGTGCAGCACGTCAGCAATGTTTGTGGATGTGCATCTAGACGACTTTAACGCCATTTTGCGCAAGCGGGCTGCATCAATGATGGACAGGCTAATGGCCAGTTCCAACACCCTCCTCAGTACATTGGCGGGTAAGTGGGATAGCCCCGTCTGGATCAGCTGGAATGGTGCACACATCAGCAGAAGGAGGCGCCCCTAGTAGTGAATTATTAGATTTTTAGTCTTAGTTTTTTTATTATTTATATTTTAAGGTTAAGATTATAGGCATAAGTACTAACATAGGTTAAGTTAAAATTATTACTAGCAAATAATATGGCTGTATGCCTGAAATAAAGATTTACTATTATTATTAATTCTTGTTTCGCAATATAAATTTCCTTTAATTTACAAAATGAGTGAATCCGTTGAATTTAAACTTTTGATGCATAAAAGGAATTGTTTAGAACTAGATATAATTCTTCAACTTGGAACGGAGTCACATGTTAATCAAGATTCGTATCGCAAATTTATGGTTTCTTGTATGGGACTTACTCGTTTACACGATTAATTTGAACAAATACAAACATCCATCGAATCTTTGGAATTAAAAGAAACTCAAAATCTAAAAGTTGATCATAGTAACATTCGGACGTCGTTTAATGATTAAATTCAAGAAATCATGGCGGCTAAATTTAATTTAGATAATTTAAATTCGAAACCTGAAGTCAATCAATTTGTGTATGAATGACAAATCAGCTGATATGCCAGTTCAGTTACCCCGTTTGTCTGTACCTACATTTTGGGAGATTATAAACATTGGAATTCGTTTAGTGATCTATTTATTTCTTTAATTGATCAATATAATGGTTTTTCAGACGTGGCTAAATTTCAATATTTATTATCGTATGTGCGTGGCGATGCAAGCAAATTATTAAGAAGCTTACCTATCACAGGTAGTAATTATACTAAGGCATGGAGTATTTTGGAATATAATTATATAAATGAACGTCTTATAGCCATGCAACATTCGTTGTATAAATTAACAAATTTAAGTTCGCCTTCCGCCTTAGAATTGCGAACAATTTTGAGTGGATTTTTAGAAAATGTTGGTGCTTTAGAAGTAATGGGATTTCCAATCGATGAATGGGAGTTTATTTTATATTATATGTTGTATAGAAAAATTGATTCAAATCCTCGTCATGAATTTGATAAATCAATTTCTACAAGCAAATTCCTAAATTTTGTGAATTTCAAGAATTTTTAAATGGAGAAATAATTACTTGGGAAAGTTCTCGCCCCACTTCACGTTTCGAATAATCGCAATTGTCTCGCTTGTCAAAAGATCGATTTCGACCAACGTCATCTTTAGTTACTAGTCGAAATTCTAATGATGTCAACAAATCATATTCTGTCAAGTCACTCGTTAGCTGTAAAATGTGTAAATCTAGTGCACATTAACGCTACTTTCTTGTAATTCATTTAAAAATAAAAAGCCTTATGATCGATTTTTATTCGCTAAACAAAAGCGACTTTGTTTGAAAAGTTTGAAACCCATGCATGATCGTAATGAGACATGTGAAAAAAATTGTTGTTCGGTCTGTAATGCTAAACTCACCACACATTATTACATTTTGCTAAATGTTCCCATATTCGTGAAGATGACATATCACAATCCAATGTCAATTCAAAGGAATCGGTCAATATTGTATCGTTACATTCAATAGAACCAAATAAACCAAACGATGTATTGCTTTCTACAGCAATCGTTTTAATTCGCGATTCGTCCAACAAATTTATTCGTGCTCGAGCTCTAGTCGACCCGGGATCGGAAGCATCCTTTATCTTTATCTATTATCGCGCCTTGCATCATCAGAAATTAGGTACACCGATCCAAGGCATTGGCGATTTCGTTACTCATTAAAAATGATTCGTCACTACCGTCGTAAAACCACATTCTGGTTTTGATGTAGAATTAAATATTCGCGCAAAAATTTCTTCCTATTCAGCCTTTTAGCATCACTCAAGATATCCGCAATTTAAAATTGATAAATTCTCGTTCGATTCAACTTCAACTCTTAAGCCCTTTCCTTGATAATCCGGGACCTATCAGGGTGGGCGGGCGTTGTGGACCAGACGTTAGTTTTTGTCAAAAATATCCACATGTTTTACCTCCAGACAGCAGTTTAACTAAATTACTTATTTATTATTTTCATGAAATTTACATATATACGGATTTACAAATAACCCTGGCTGCCATAGCTACTAGGTATTAGTGAATAATTTTTAGCAGACAAATCGTTAACAGATAATTTTTATTTTTTCTTGTTTAGTTTTATTTTCTTTTTTATTATATTTAATTTCCAACTCTCTAATACAGTTCACTAAGCACATTTGATTCCTGGGTCGATCAATCCCCAAGTATTTTGCCTGCGGCCCAAGAATACCCACCAGGCAGTGACGAGTCTGGCAAAAATATGGATTCCCTTTAAAAAAAAGGGTGTTAAAGGACAATAAGAGCATGTTACTGAAGGAGTACTTGGAACCGGAAAACTGCCGACTTTTACAAGCATCGATATTGAACACAGGAGATTCAAAGGCAGTATCATATTCGGTAAAATATCGAGATAAAAACTCTCGACAGAATCTCACACAACTAATAATCCTTTAGTGGGCATTGTCAAGAAGCAGAAAGTTTTAAATTTTATGATAAATTTCTAACGCAATTTAAAACTACTATTAAAATATGATGGCTTCTGGGAAAATAAACGATGTTCAAGTGCCATCTATCTAAAATTGAAAAAGCAAATCTAACTTTTACGAGCTGGGGAATGTCTCATTATCGAAAAACATCTTTCGACTAAATCGATATGTAGTACTTTGTACTCTATAATGCTGACAAATCCTTAGATAACACTTCTACCCCCGCACCTTAATGCCAACTAATCCCAGCTCAGTTCAGATCGGGATGCGAAGAAACCAAAACACTTTCATTGAATTTCTTGCATATTCTTAATTTCCTCATTGTTTTACACTAAACCTAGTTCATAAATTTGTAAATTATGGATTTATAAATAGTCCCCTCTGTATACTCGTAAGTATTGTTTGTTTTAAGAAGTTAGGGATAATGTACCAATTCTATCAGTATCTGCCTGTATTGCTACTTCTTAAAAAGGCATGGAAACACAAGCTACTCCGAATGACGATCCGCCCCATGGCGAAATAGACTTGGACCCCGATTTGTTATCAGCACTGAGTGTAACAATAAATGAATCTCCAAAATATGCCAATAATATCTGTCTGACAAAAATATAGTTTCCCCTTTAAAGCATTTTTATTGACCTAAAAAAGGCATTTGACACCGTGAGTCACTTAATTCTTTTAAAAAAACTTGGAAAACTTAGGTATTAAAGAAAAAACTTACGATTTACTGAAATATTACTTAGAAAACCGGTCTCAAATAATAAAAATTGGTAAATATAAAAGTACTTGTAAAGCAATAACCTGTGGTGTCCCACAAGGATCCATACTTGGACCACTTTTATTTTTAATATACGTCAACGACATAAGTCACTTACCTTTGCACGGAGAAGTTACTATATATGCAGATGATACTTGTATATTTTATTATGGCCACTCGATCGAAGAATTAATTAAATTTGCACAAAAGGAACTAAATACAATGAAAGACTGGTTTTTAAGTAATCTACTGACTGTTAATATCACTAAAACGAGCAACATAATATTTAAGGCTAAAAATAAAATTATACAGGCACATCCTGCACTTACAATCAACAACATTAAAATAAAACAATCTCACGTAGAAAAATATCTAGGACTCATGATTGATAGCACATGATCAATTAACGTGGAAACCCCACATAAATAGAATCAAATCTACTTTATCATCACTATTAGGATCGCTTTATAGTATCATTGGATGTCTTTCGCTCAAAATTAAAATTCAGTTATATTTTTCACTTATCCAATCTCATCTTAACTATCTCATAGAAATTTGGGGAAACGTTGTGAATTCTAATTTGAATTGTCTACAAACTATACAAAACAAAATAATCAAAATTTTATAAAGTTATAACTTCTTTACGCCTACAAAAAAGTTTATGCCGAAACTAAATTATTAAATATAAAACAACTACATTTTTATAATTCCTGTATTTTAATTTAAAAAATAATGTTGAATAAAATACATTCACAATTAACTTTTAAAACAAAATCAGAATACGGATCCCGACTGCGTAATGCCAATAATATATCAATAGATAAAATACGTACAAACTACGGAATGAGGGATATAACTTTTGAAGGTGCGTTAACCCTTTGAGACCTGGCGTACACAATTGTACACATGAAATATAAAAAATAATTTAGGTAATTATGTCTGAGTTTCTTTAGTTGAGAACGGTTGAAATCATTTGTGCACATATTAAACTACCTCAAACAGTACTACTACCGCCATCTCTTAGCGCGATTATAAACTTTTTTGACAAGTTTCGACCAGTAGCCGGCTTTAGTCGTGATTGCGCAGGTAAGCTCTTTATTTTATACCTAAAAAATAAAAAATAACGACATAAACGCAGTACAATAATTGTAAGGGAATGTGTCATATTCTTGAGGTCACTAGTAACATATTATTTTGAGTTTTTAGTTTTTATATGTACCAAATAACACGATTTTTAAATTTGTACTCAAATATACACATCAGGAGTAAACGATTTATTTGCGACTTGTTCAAGTAAACTAATCGTGTGTCATGAACCGATTGTATAGTGTTTTTTTTGTTTTAGATAAAAATAGCTACAATCATGTTTTCACAAGATGCCCCTAAGTGCCCTAGATGAAAGTCAATTTGATAATTTGGTGTTATCATCTGATGATGACGAACGGTTAGGGTTTGGATTTGAACGGGATTTGAGATCCGTCCGAGTTGGTGCAGATCTTGTAAATCAAAATCAACGAGAGGTATTCCCTCCTGACTCCGATGATGATGACGATGAAGGGCCTGGTCATCATAATATGGTAGCAGAAGTGCCTGATATGTTTGATGAAGTGGAGACGGAATTACCATCTTCAAATGAAAATATTTTTCAGAATATTACGCCTAAACGGAATATAAGGTGGAGACATAGGTCCTTAGTAAATACGATTGTATCGGACTGGTTTCCACCTATGACTTTTGATTCTAGAGTTGAAGCCCCAGTGGATTATTATCATAGATACGTCCCAAAACAATTGTTTAGTGTAATGGCTGACATGACGAACTTATATGCTACTCAAACGAACAGACCCAGATTTAAACCCACCACTGCACATGAATTAGAAACCTTGTTTGGTTTGCATTTGGCCACTGGGGTGTTTAGTTACCCTAGTTTGAAAATGTTTTGGGAAACCAACAACAGTATTCCGTTGTTCATAGAAAACATGGCAAGAGACCGATTTTTCGAACTACGCAATAATTTACATTTGGTGGATAACACGAAAATGCCAGTGGACTGCAAAGACGTATTTTATAAAGTGCGCCCAACATATGATACTGTTAGGAATCGATGTCTGAAGTTACCACTTGAAAAAGAGCTTAGTGTCGATGAACAAATAGTTCCTTTTACAGGGAGACATGAGGCTAAGCAGTAAACGGTTTTTTTGTGTAAGTAGCAGTTTCGTTTCGTTATGCTGAAATTCTGAAACGACCCAGGTCTAGTAAACTTGGTCAGGCATATGATTTTATACTATATCAAGGCTCCAGTCCAGAACTCGACAGTGACTTCATAAAGAAAGTTGGATACGGCGCAACCGTAGTCCTTCACCTCACAAAGAGAATTGGCGAAAGTAAGGGGCATGAGTTATACTTTGATAATTACTTTTCGTCCTTCCATTTGCTACAAATCCTAAAACAAAAAGGTATTATGGCTGCATGTACAGCTCGTGTCAACAGATTTGCTAAGCCATCGCTCCTAAATGACAAAGAAATGAACAAAAAATGTCGACGCTTTGCTCAAGAAGTAAGTAGATATGACGAAGACGTAACCGTAGTCAAATGGCTGGACAATAACATTATCCATCTAGCTTCTAATTTCATTGGTATAGGTGAAAAAGATTTAGTGAAGAGGTGGTGTAGAAAAGAAAAGCGATTTATTGAAATTGAACGTCCTGAACTTGTTAGGAAGTATAATCATGCGATGGGAGGAGTTGATTTACTAGATCAACTCATGAGTTAGTACAGAACCTTTATAAAGTCTAAAAAGTGGACACTTCGTATAAAAAGCATTAAAACTATTTATAATTGAAAATGTGTAAACAGTCGCCTCGTTCAATCGATCAAGGTTAGACGTCTGTGCCCTTATCGCTCAGAATAAAAATTATTTCGTTGTGTACTATTGAAGAACCGGTTCTTAAAGCAGAGGGCGCGTTATCGTTTTACTTTGTAATCAACTATATTGAACCTTATTGACTATGGATGAAGATTCTTTTATGCATAACAACATTAGAAGGACACAGTAGAGTTGCAGTATGGACAGCTGTGAAGGAGATATTATTATTGAAGATGTAACAAATATGCAAGGTGAGAGTATTGGTGTTGAAAAGGGACACAGAAAACGATTTTTTGTGAAGGATAACACTGAGGAGTGGCAAACAAGTTTATAGACGTAATAAGAGGAAGTATGGAGTAAGTGGGAACTTAGAGGAGGATTTAATACAAATATCTGTATCCAGTAGACAAATATTACCAAAACAGTTTTCTTTAGCAAAATTATTTCAGCAGCACAATATTCTTGATATTCATAAAATTAAGTATATTAATCCTTATAAAATACATGTGAGTTTTAATAATAAAGAAAGCGCGGGGAAATTTTTATCTTGCAAAGCATTTACTGAGCTAGAATGGAGATGCCAGAAGACGTGGGAAGTGGGGCTGTCATATGGTTTTATTAAAAATATTGACACTGAATTAACAGACGAAGAAATTTTTAAAAAATATATCTTGTGATTACGAAATCTTAATAATAAGACGTTTAAATCGCCGAAATGAAGATGAATGGGTACCAAGCGACACTATAAAAATTGGGTTTAAAGGCCCTAGCTTGCCAAGGTATGTATATCTTCTGGATTTAAGAATATGTGTCGAACAGTATGTTTTTCCTGTTACACAATGTTCTAGATGTTGGCGATTCGGCCATTTAGTAAAAATGTGTCCATCAAATAAAATTGTTTGCCCGAAATGTACTAACAACCATCCAAATTGTGAAACTACAGTCTTCCAATGTGTAACTTGCTCTAGGTCTCATGTGGCATTAGATAAAACATGTTGTATATATTTAAAGGAAAAAAGATTTGAGAAATTATGGCAGAGTTTAATTGTTCCTATAGAAGAGCATTAACAATGTACGTTCCATCTTCTCCGGTTGTGCGCAACAACTCTGTAGAAGTTAAGAATAACCATGTATACACTTCAAGAGACAATAAAGAATCTGTTCAATCGCAAACTGATATTAAAGATAATACAGAGGAGACATCTAAGCATTCGTACTCAGATACGGTAAGGAAAAATAATAAAAAGAAATGTATCCAAGTAGCTGATAACGTCTACGCCGATGTAGAATGTTCGTCATCTTCGAAGGTCAATATGGAGATTGTAGAAGAAGGTAAAACCGGCGACCAACCGTCGTTTAGAAATTGTGAAGAAGAAGATTGTAAACAGGAATTTAAATGAAAAATACGTTTATTAAAAGATAAGATCCAACATACACTTTTTATTAGTAATCTTAATATGGTGTCCAAATTTAATATTATTGTTAAAATACTTATAGAAGGCGTAACTCTAGTAGTTGTAAATTTTTCTTCTGGTTTTCCACTAATTAAAAGTATTTTTAAATATTTGTTTGACAATGGACAATAACCTTACAAAGCTAAATCTTGTACAATGGAAATGCAGGAGTTTAAAACCAAAATTGAAATGTTTTGAATATCTGTTATATAAAGAAAGAGTTCACATTGCAGTGTTAAGTGAAACTTGGCTTACACCAGATGATTTCATTAAAATTAATAATTATAATATTTTTAGACTTGACAGGGTAGATAATTACGGAGGGGTAGCAATATTAACTCACAAGTCAATTTCTGCATGTAGACATTCGGTTCAGGGTATCAGTAGCGGTATGGAAATTATTGGAATCAAAGTTTTTAATTGCAAGCAGAGTACGTCTACTCAGTCTATTGTCCAAATGATGTTACAACAACTACAGATGACTGGGACCGGTTGTTTGAATACTCCAATAGAAAGACGTTGTTACTTGGCGATTTTAATGGACATAATAGCAAAACTGATAATAGAGGTGTTCAAATACATAGTTCTTTTATCCAAAGTAATTTTAGTCTCTTAAATGATGGTAGGCCGACAAGAGTGCAATTAGTTAATAATGTTTTAACACGTTAAACGCCGATAGAAAAAAATAAAAATCGTAAAAATACTTTTGGTCGTAATTTGTTTATTATGTTACGATACGTATAGAAAATAAGTTTTATTCAATTCTGTACATGGATTACATAGTTACAGTCAAATACATAGCTGAGGTCACCGGTGCACCCCATGGCCCACAAAATACAGAAAATATATTTTCCGGTACCCGGCGCCGCGCCGGCCACCCGCTACACCAGTAGTGCGCTCGCGCTTACGGTGATAGAACGTGTGTTACTAGATCAATTACGTTCCTACTATCTTAGCTGTCATGTGCGAGCCTTTAGATATGGATTTAGCTATGGAGGACTTCGAATTTACGCAGGATGAATGGAAGCAAATCAACGCGTTAGAAATTTCTTTTTCGATCGCTTCTATAAACAATGACGCTCTCGTAGAATCGGATAGTGAACCCATGCAATTACCGAAAAAGAAAAGACGTTTGGTTATCGCAAGTGATAGTGACAGTGAGTCGGCTGAAAATTTGATTGCCGCCAATATATCGCAAAATGACCGTATTTCCTCAAAATGGTCGAGGCCAAAAAGACGACAGCCATCAGTGATTCCTTTCACCGAGTTCGAGGGTATGAAACCTCCATATTCTAATTTGCTGAAAGAAGCTGGCCCTGCCCAGTATTATGATCTATTGGTGCCTGAAGAAATTCTTGAAATGATTGCTGAGCAGACAAATTTGTTCGCAAGTCAAAACATCACAGCCAGGCAAACAAAGCCTGGATCAAGGTCTCATTCATGGAAGCCAACAAACAAGACAGAAATAAAACAGTTTCTTGGTCTAGTCTTGTTTATGGGCGTAGTAAAGCTGCCGAAATTAGCTTATTATTGGAGCAAAGACAAGATACTTGGACAAACTTTTCCAGCCACCGTAATGAGTAGGAACCGCTTCGAGTTACTACTGCAATACCTACACTTTAGCGACAATTTATCCGTCGACAAAAACGATCGTATTGCCAAAATAAAACCTTTAATCGATGCTCTCAATGCTACTTTCCAGAGATATTCGCCTAAAGAAGATGTTTGTGTGGATGAAAGCCAAGTACCTTTCAGAGGTCGAATAATATTCAGGCAATACAATAAAAGTAAGCGCCACAAGTATGGCATGAAGCTATTTAAGTTATGTACTGTTCCCGGATATACTTGCAAACTTAATTTGTATAGTGGGAAAAACATTGACGCAATAAATACTACGCCAACAAATATGGTGATGGCACTATGTGAAAATATATTTGACAAAGGACACACGCTAGCAACTGATAATTGGTACACTAGCTTGCAACTGGCTTATCGGTTATTGGAGAAGCAAACCCATTTAATTGGCACATTGCGAATAAACAGAAGAGGATTGCCTAAGGCTGTTGTTGATTCGAAACTGCAAAAAGGTGAAACAATGGCTATGGAGAATGAAGATGGAGTAACAGTGCTTAAATGGAAAGATAAGAGGGACGTGCTTATGCTGTCGACAAAGCATTCCGACAAAATTGCTGTGGTGGTGAAAAAAGGCAAACAGATTCGTAAACCAAAAGTTATTTTGGATTATAATAAATCGAAAGGGTCTGTAGACATGAGTGACCAGATGAGTGCCTATTCTTCGCCATTGCGGAATACCGTAAAATGGTATAGAAAATTGGCAATAGAACTACTTCTAAATACGGCAGTTGTAAATGCTTGGGTCATGTACAATGAAAATAAGCAGAGCAAATCTTCAATTGTCGACTTTAGGAGGGCTCTCATAAATTATTTGACTCGGCCAGCAGATTCCCAAGAAATAATTATCAATGAAAGACCTAAAAGACTCAAGCATGTTCTAAAATTAAAAGAAGGAAAAGTAAGAGACACGCATCGTTTTTGCGTGCAATGTTATAAAGATTCAGTACAGTAATTTGGTCGTAAAGTAGCTAAGAATAAAGCTAAGAAAGTGAGTAGGTACTGTGTGCAATGTAAGGGGGAGCCTCACTTTTGTCTAAAATGTTTCAATTATATCCATCGCTAATATGTTGATGCTATAAAAGGTTTCTTATCTCATCTTTTACAGCATGTTTTGTCAAATATTATGGCTAATTATTTATACTTGGACACCGATTTGTTATCAGCAATAAGTGATACTATAAGTGAATCTTCCGAATATTTCAATAATATTTATACAAGTCTAACAAAATATAGCTTCCCCTTTTAAACAAAGGGTGGTTAAAGGACAAAAAGGATATGTTACTTAAAGAGTACTTGAAACTGGATAACAGCCGGCTCTTACAATCAAACTTTAATTTAACTAAAATTAAACGCAGAATCTTCAGCGGCAGTATCGGATTCGGTGAAATATCGAAACAAAAACTCTCCACGGCATCTCAACCATTATTCTTTTAATAGACATAATTATCACGAATCATCAAAAACGTAACGAAATAGTTTGAAGTACTCTATGCATTTAAAATTGTGTCATAAATTGTTAATGTAATCTAAAAGTACTATTAAAAATGTAATAGCTCTGAGTAAATAGAGTTTGTTCAAGTGCCCTCAATCCAAAATTGAATGAGCAAAATTAACTTGTTACGAGCCTGGGGAATGTTTAGTTATTGATGAACATCTTTCAACTAAAGCGAGATGTAAGTACATACAACATATTCCGATTAAACCGGATGAGTTTGATTTCACACTCTGGCTAACGTCTGATGACAGCAACAAATACATTAAAAATGGATATCTATATTTGGAAAAGGAAGAAGACAGTGGAGCGCAAACAAAGCTATGGAAATCTGTATCAAATGCAACAGTTTTTCTAGATGTAGATTAAGCTTTCGACAAGGTTTGGCACGAAGGTCTGATACATATACTCAGAAGTATGCTCCCAAACTTATTTGCAGACATACTATAGTTTATATATATAATAATAACAGAATATTCAGAGTCTCACAAGAAGACGCTTATTCTGATCTCAAGACGATAAACGCCGGTGTACCACTAGGAAGTGTCTTAGGTCCTATATTATATTTACTCTATACCTGTGATATACCTGTATTAGAAAAGAATACAATTGCGACTTTTGCTGATGATACTTCTATCATGACAACTGGATGTCGCTACCCATGATTCCTGTATATGGTCTTTTAGTAGAGCAGAATCCTATATGCCTGAGCTTCGCCAGAACAATGTACAATTGTGACTGTTAAGCAAGTTTTTGTTAATCAAGATATACAATTTTTTACAAAATATGTTTTGTTTAAGATACATTTTTTCACGCGATTCTGGCTATTCTCAAAGACCATCACTTATGGCGTCTAAGCTCAACGCGATCCAAAGCTCGAGATAAGAACTGTGCACGCAAAAACATGTGCAAACCCGTAGCAGCTTCAAACAATGCTTTGGATTACTAAAAATAAGGTGGAGATTCTTGCAAAGAAACAGAGTACTTCAATATCATCGTCTTACTGGGAGTAAAATTGGTACTACTTGTTGGGTACAACACAACATTGCTTTACAAGGTAATTTACCACTACCACAACCGCAACCAGCTGTACCTGAGGAGTACGATGGAGTATTCATGCAGGCTTACATAACCACTATGGTTAGCCAAATGGAGATAATTCAAGGTAGAGCCATGCTGAATTGCGCGTTGAATAGAATGCCGTAAAATGCTTGTACATTACACGTCCGTAAAAATTTGAATCTCATCCAGAAACATATTACTGCTAGATATAATAAAGCTTTATAATAAACTGCCTCAAAATATAGCAAAAATCGAAAACTTAAACAACATTAAAATGACACCAAAAATTATTGATTTGTAATTCCAAACTAAAACTAGAATCGAATAAAAGTAAACGTTTGGGTTTGCCATTGGGCCATCCTTATTGCTGTCCTTGTGGAGTCCAAGTCAACCGCTTGGGACACCACGGTCTATTTTTTCGGAGCAGAGCCGGTCGCTTTTAAAGATTCACAACGTTGAACGATATAAATCGTAGAACACTTGTCACCGCTGACGTACCGGCTCAATTGGCCCAAACGATATTGTACGTAGTGATGGAATTACGTTAATTATCTGAAAGAATGGGATGCGACTTGCGTTGATGGCATGGCACTTCCACATTTAAAATTATCTCCAGTAGTGGCGTATGGCGCCGAAATTAAAACATTGCAGAAATATAGATCCTGATGAACAAATGACCCTGCTGGCGCTTACAATTTTAGTTTTAAACCTATAAATCTGATCAACGTTTGCCTTTCAGGTGGGCAGCAATCGAGCAACTTCTGTGCTAGGATGCTATGGAAGTGCCTCAACGGCATTAACGCGATCGAAATTTGAACTACAAAAAAAAATTAAGGAATATTAAAGACGCTTATAAAAGAGACAACGCGAAGGTCAATAACTGTTTCAGCGGATCTGAAGCCAAGCCTAGAAGACCCTATATATATTCCAATTTGCTAAGTAAATGATATTGCAGCACAGGTGCATTCACCAAGACTGTTTTTAAAATCCACTTTTACTGAAGAAATCTAATAAGACTCCAAAACATGAAGACTCACAAGACAAATTTCAAACAGTCTATGGAAGCAAATAATACAATTTTATCTGAAAATCCTCATATACTGTTTATAATTTTGTTAGCTAAACATTATTCTGCCATCAAAGACGATTTTAAGTTAGAGGCCAAACCTGATAAATTTTATTGGCAAATATAAAAATATGGGACAGTCATCGAGAACATTACATGAAAATATATACCAAGGTGCATTTCAATATAGAACAGTCTGAATTTCAGCCTCAATATCCAAGAGTTACAAAAACGCAGGAGAGAAAGTGGCACGCGCCGCCCGATTATGATAGGCGAGGCGCGCTTTTTCAATTATACAAAAGATTTTGTCTCCCCCCACTTTCTCACAAATTTCCAGCCTGGATTGGCGGAGTTATCCTCTGGAAACCTAACAGTGAAGCCAAGAAGTCACCCTTTCACTAGACGTAGGAAGCCGTGACCACCCCCCAAGGGAAGCCTAAAAAGCCCATTTTTTATTAATTTTACGGACATGCAGAGGGTCTTCGTTTCCGACCAAAGCCTAACTGCCTGGGATACTGGCACGGGCGAAGACATTGACGGAAGAAAACGTCAAGTGGCATCATTGCAGAGAAATGATTGCCCCGCACGGAAAGAGGTGGAATCCGAGAAATGTCTTCACTGTGTCAAAGCAAGAAATGCACAGCAGAACCACAGTATTTTCGTCGAACAATGTCCCGTTCGATGGATGTGGGATGCACTGGCAAGCTACAGTGTCGCCTTCCCCTGACGGGAACTTAGACACATACACTCAACACACACACACCACAAAAAATACCATAGCACATATACAAAAACACATCAATAACATTTCATATGCAAGAAAAGACGAGGATTAGGGAAATTTTGAATGAATTTCGAAAACATACAATCCTAAGAAACCCAAGAAATGAGGCCATAAAATACATGTTCCAAGTGGTCTTAGTGGATTCTCGTATGACTTTGAAGTGTATACTGGAAATGAGAATAATTTGAAAGATGGGGAGCCACACTTAGGTGCTCATCGAACATTGTTTAGACTGCAATAAGCTTCCAAATTATCCAAAAAAGAACGCGGATCCTCTTTTGAATATGTTGCCAGTGCTGAAGGGACATAAATGTCTACTGTTGTTTGAAAGGATAACAATATTTACCCTTAGGCCCAGTTTCGTCGGCGAACATCCAAAATCAAAAGTTTGCCTAAATTGTGCCCCATATGAACTAAAATTGTAACCGAATACAACCACCACATAGGTGGGGTTTGATTTGATGATAGCAATAGACGACGATAGTGTGAACCAAAGTGACGTTGATATTACTGATCCAGCAGATTTTGAAACAGTTACATTAAATAAATAAGCCAGAGCAATTATTAACACTACGAACTTACGTAGAAAGACGTAATCATATCGAGGATCATATATTCGGTTTATTGTTTGGACTTGAAAAAATAATTGATAACAAATCTGTGTTTAAGACAAAATATAACAGATTGTATCGTTGTGTAGTTTATTTGTCTAATATGTAACGTAGAAGTGGCACCTTTTTAAATTGTCGAAATTTTTGCAATTAAATCCTTTGTATCTCGAACTCGAAAATTTTATCATTACTCTTGATATTCGAGTTATCGAGATTCTACTATATTTCTAAACATTTGGTAGAAATAATATTTTTCTTAAAGTTTATAGAAGTCGAACGTAGCTTTTTACAATCAGTGGTCGCAATGGGTTATGACTACATAGATATTTAGACCAAAACCCTTAAAAAAATAATTTAGACTTCATTAAAAAACTAAGTGTATTCCAATCAAGCTCAAAATAATAAAATATACGAGGTACCGTATTCCCCAAATCTGGCCCCCTGGGACTTTTTCTTGTTCCCTAAACTGAAGAGGCCCATGAAAGGACGACGTTACTCTTCTCTTGACGAGATAAAGACGGCATCGAAGGAGGAGCTGAACAAGATAAAAAAAAATGATTTTTTGAAGTGCTTCGAAGATTGGAAAAACCGTTGGCACAAGTGTATAATATCTCATGGGGATTACTTTGAAGGGGACAAAATAGATATTCATGAATAAATAAATAATTTTTGAAAAAACACAAAATTCGCGATACTTTTTCAACACACCTCGTACACTGATGAAACAGGAAGTAATATAGGCATATTGCTCAAACTTCTTTGTTTAAGACAAATTATTTTTTTCATTGTAATTACTTTATCAGCAGTTTTTATTTTGGGCCATCTATTGGAACTCATCGTCAAGCTCAACATGATTTAGATACTATGTCCATATAGTTTAAATATAACCTATTAACGATGAATATGTCAAAAACCATCCTACATAATCTTTAATTCAATCTCTTGCTATTGACAACATCCCATTTCAGCTAAAACCGAACGAAATATATTTAGGCCTAAAAATGGATAGCAGTCTAAACTGGAATACTGAAATTGAATACCTAACGGGCAGATTAGCAGGAATGGTTTGCACCATTAAAAATCTAGCATGCTGTTTCACACACGGGTTTCATCACACTATTTATAATACACTAATTAAACCACATTTAATGTACCTGATAGAAATCTGGGAAGGTGCTACCAAGACTGCTCAAAATGAAATACTAAAAACTCTTTTCCAATATCCTCTCAAAAATCTATCAATACTCTATAGTGATACTAAAATCATTATTTCAGCCACATAATTTGCACTGGCAGTTTTTAAAAACTTATTGTCATTGGAAACACAAATGGCAAATGAATTTGTAGCTGCTTGCCAAAAAGATGAAAGATTCATTCACCAAATTACACACTATAGCAGGAGAGTGTTGGACGAAAACAGCTTCAGAGTTGTGTCTGAAGCATCATCCGCTTCAGACACAACTCTGATGCTGACCACAATCCTCAGGCATGAGATACCAAGAGAGAGAGAAACTACTTCATCATCCATAGTTTATATCAAAATCAGGCAAATAAGCTTTTAAAAGTTTTATTTTTATTCACTTTGTTCATTGTATAATGTTTCTGAAGTTCATAATACATCACAAATTGCCAACTTAGCTTCTTTGAAAACATATTAAACATTTAAATAATCACTTCAGTTTTTTAAATCATATTATCCATAGTTTCGTTGCAAATGGCTGATTTAGATATTAGAAAAAAGTTTATTTGTTTAATTTGGCTTGTTATTTATTTATCATAAAATTTCTTTCTTTAAGATATATATTACTTTTTCATTGTCATTAGTTTATAAGCAGTTATGCCACACAAATTGCAGAGGTTTTGAAAAATATACATAGTCGGGAACACAGACAGCAATGGAATACACACAAATTGCACACTGTAGTGAGAGATTGTTGGAACAAAATAGTTGGAAGCAAATCATCTGCTTCAGACACAACTCTGATGCTGACCACAATCCTCAGACATGAGGTACCAACCCAAGAGATAGAGAAATTATTTCACCATCCATAGTTTTAAATACCAGAATTAGCCAAATTAGCTTTTAAAATTTTCATTTTTATTTATTTTAATTTGGTTTATTGTCCTTTTAACATCACCAAACTTCATAATACATCACAAATTGCCAGCTTAACTTTTAAAAGCTAAAATATTAATTTGTGTAACTTTATTAATTACAGAACTTGTTTCAAAATATATTCGACATTTTAATATTCACTTCAATATTCAACAATGAAATTGATATCACATGATATAGTTAGTTCCTTTTCCTTTTAGAGAAAAATTAGAAAGACATCACCTTTAAAACCACACCTTTAAAACACCAAGAACTAATTTTATTAAAAATTCCATTATAAAATTTAAATAAAATACTTTCTTCGATAGTAAATCACTCCTTTGTATTTCAACAGGTAGGAGAATATAGAGTATTAACCAATTATTCAAAAAAAAATTACTATTTAAAGTAAAACTGAGGACTTTCAATACCTATCAAGTTCACACTCTGTCTATAACATTATCACAAAGGTTTAATAAAATTATTTATTACAGATTTCTTCAAATCCCCATAATATCAGGAATAACACTAGCAACTACTAGTATATATTTTTACCACGGAGACCTTTCTGAAGTTCACAATAAAACACAAATTGCTAACTTAGCTGTTTAAATCTTAGATTATTTGTTTAAATTTATTAAAGAACTTCTTTCAAAACATATTCAACATTTCAATATTCACTTTAATTTTTAACAATGAACATGATATCACATAATATCCTTCCTTTTCCTTTTAATAAATCAAAGAAAACCTTCATCTATTAAACCAACATCAAGAACATTTGACAACAGATTTAACCAAAACAAAAAGTACTAGAAAATGTAAATAAAGTACATTTATCAATAATCATTGACTCCTGTATATTTCATCGGCTAGACAAGGAATAAATATTAACAAATACTTCAGAAGAATCATTGCTATTCAAGTAAACAATTAGAAGGAAATTTCAATCGTCACATAACAATTATTTTTCATCCACCGCAGTTCAAATGTATCATTTTATATTCTCAGTGGATCACACTTGATGTTATTACGGTTAGCACAAATCTCAATACAATAGATTTGCGAAAAATTCCCCATTTTAATAAGTTTTCACAAAGGCTTCTAAAGACTAAAGAACATCAGAATACATTTTCAGCTTTTCCACAAAAAACGGGGACTGTCTAATGGACGATCAAACAACGCTGAAACACGACTTTCACTATAGAAATTTATCATAAATGATACATTAGAATGTAAATAGCAATTCAGAAAAAAGATTCTACACATGTAAAAGTGTAAAAACTTCGTAGCAAGCAAACAAGATGGATGCTGGGATGCACTAGGGATGATCGATATTCATCGATGTTCAATGAACGCTTTGATTTCGATAACATCGACAAATCGATGCTTTGAAGTCTAATATTAGCAATATAAAAGTAAACAAATATTATCACCCCGCAGATATTGTTCAGCCAGTACCAATAAAATCTCGGTTAATAATTAAAACGGTAAAAAATACTAAACGACAGTTTCGGCGGACCGCAACTGGAAGCACCATGATACGAGATCTACACTAATATTATAAAGCGGAAAGATTTGTATTTTTGTATGTAACGAATAAACTCAAAAAGTACTGGACCGATTTTAATAATTCTTTTTTCATTAGAAAGCTACGTTATCACTGAGTAACATAGGCTATATTTAGTACTAGATTACTATAGAAATCTTTAGAAATTCCTGTTAAAACCAACCGAAGGTGTAAAAAAATTAGCCATAAAATGCCTTTCATCGCATATGCTGTGAAGAGTATTAATGAAAGGACAAAAAAATGTTCGACAATATTATAGAATATATCAATATCTACAAAAAACTTCGCGAGACCATTTGTCTAACTATTGTAGTTACGTCACTATAACTACTTTTTACATTTAACAATTTGATAGAAATACCGATCAAAATCAGATCGTGTTATCCATACCATTTATAATTTTTTATCCAAATAAATAATTAAATATTCAAGACTGTCTCAATACCTGATGATTAGTTTTGAATTATTGAAATCGGATATTCCATTCAAAAGATATCATGAAATTAAAATAAAAATACATGCCGGCGGCGGCCGCCACGCAGCGCACCGAGTAACTAACTCGACGAGAGAGGGGCAGTGCGGGAGAAGGGGGTGCACCATTATGAACTAGGTTACCTTACGCCGTGAACGCAAGCGACTTTGAATATTTCGAGTTTTTTTTAACACATTTTTCTGCTTCACTTAAAAAGTTCTTTTCAGAGCTACTTAATTTTAGTATTAGGAATCACACTTTTTCATAACATTTGTCAAAGTTCTTTTTAGAATTATCTCTTTGAACTCGAATAATTTCTTTTTTATTAGTTTATTCTTAATTTCTCTGATTTAAAATAAATATCCTTCATAGCAATATGCCTAGAAGAATGTCGCAGCTATCTAAGAATATTTCCCAAGCGAGATTAGCCAAAGTTCGTATTGGAGAGTCTTCTTTACGTAGTGTACAGGGAGGCTTTAAGATAACGTTTTTAATGAAAGCTCCTAGTTGCTTTTTTTTTTTGACACTTTTATATTTACACTAGTAATGTCCCTTGGTTTCACCCACCTATCAATCTCGCGGCTGTGGAAAGTCTACTGTCATACTAGTTTTCTTTAGATTGGCATTTTTAAATTCCTTATATCTTTTGAATGGAATGTGCGATTTTAATCTTTTAAAAAGAATTTTACAGGTATTGAAACGGTTTTTAACAAACCATTTAATAGGATAAGGATTAATACACAGGTATGAATAATATGGTTTGATTATTGTCGGCACTTTTATTAACTTTTAAAATGTAGAAAAGTAGTTATAGCAGCATAACTACAGCAGTTGCATATATAACATTGCGGACTTTTTTACAGATATTAACACCTTCTATAATATTGTAGAACATTTTTTTTTCTATCATCAATAGTTCCCGCAGCGCACGTGATAACAGATTTTTTGTTTTACACCTTGGGTTGCATTATAGCATTTTTATTAGGGATCCCTATATCTTTTAGAAAGTAATATAGTCTATATCACTGTGTGTGTTTCAGTTTCCTCTTTATAATAATAGTTTAGATATATTGTATACACAAACCTTACTCAAGAAACTATCAGTAGTTTCGAGAGATACATATTCCACTAAATATCCAACCTCTTTTCCACAACATATTTCAAATAGATATCGTTTTAAATTGGCATTTGAAAAAAAATTGTATTCTTAAATACATTCTGATGTGATTTGAATCACACGATTGTTTTGAAAAGATTATTATTATATTCATTTTTCACCATTTTGATCATGTCGTTCGCGCCGGAACTTAAGACACACGCGCAAAAAGTATGTACACTTTATAAAAAAGCTATGAGAGCACTGGAGACTTATTATTCAGGAAGGTGAGTTTGGCGTAGACTTGATTGCAAGCAAAGTCAAATAGTCCCTTAGTATTAAAGAGATGTTTTTTGTATAAGTTGAGATATGAATACGTCTTTAAAATCGCATCCATCGGGAGGCATTTACAAAAAAATCGGGGGATACTGTTTCTGTTTTAGCTTCATATCTATCATTTCCATCCGAAATTCAATTACACCACTGGATAACTAAAGGAATAAAGATTTTACTACGCTTATTAAGGACTGTAACACATTGCGTGCGGCCGAGGAAGCCCTGTTATATGACTTATCCACGTACGACAAACGGCCGTGTTCATAACATTTCATTTTTTCTTTTATATATCGCATACCGCATTATATCCCGCCAACGAGCAAAGCTAAAGACGCTCAGTTTATCAGTCAAGGCCAATATGGCAGCGCCCATGGCTCATATTAAAATATTACTTGCATCGCAGTTTTATACTAAACAATGTTTTTACGACGCACCTAACTTTAATCTAGTGTCTTCTAAGTGTTCAGAAGCCTTAAGAGGAAAAATCGATTTAGAATACGTTGCGAAATGACAGTAATTTGAATGTGTCATGTGACTTTCCATAGATTATATTGTCATTGTGATCCATAGACAATAGACATGTTGCATGTGGTGAATTCACGACAGTAACTGATTATTATTTGGTATTATTTCTTAGGTGGGTTGCGCGATATCACCAAGTTATATTAAGAAGTCGTTTCGACAACAACAAGTGTGTCAGTGATCCTAAAGAACAGCGAAGACTCTACTGGGTAGGAGAGCACGAACTATTCACCACCAGCCATCCACTGCCTATTGCAAAATGTGAGTTTTTTTAGGGTTGTCAGGATAGCCCATGGCTATTATTTCACCTGATTAAGTTTAAGATGGAAGCACGCTGATCTGGTAAAAGGTAATTTACTGGTTTCTATACAAAATCATACCTTAACGCTTTGCTTCACATTGTCTTTGTTGATATAATGGTAGCAGCTGAAGCCTACCAATAGTCGAAACTAATGGAATACGATTTCCAAAATTTGTCTTAACTAAAATTGAAACAACAAGGCTGTCGAAGTATTATTTTTCAGTTTTATGAAGAGTTTAATATTGTGATCGTAAAGGCCTCCTCAATCATAGCAGAGGGGGATTTTAGAGCATAGACCCCCCTCCCTGCATCATTGCTGATAAGCAGGCTTCAAATATCCCAAAACTACTCCCGGGATTAACAGGATTCGTACCTATACTAGACTGCTGTGGCGATTCTATTAATTTCCAAACTATACTCTGTACAAATAAAACTCCACTTCATAGTAACCTGTAGCTAATCTGTAAATTAATTTCCGAAGTATACTCTGTACAAATGAAACTCCACTTCATCGCGTCATATAGCTATTCTGTACGCACAGATAACTAATCTCGTGTTAACAAAAGTCTTGTAGCTTGGTTTCATCAGACCATTAATGTGTCCGTGTTTACCACACAAACATATAGTTTAATCTAGTCCGACTTTAAATTAGGTGTCGCGTATTAGATTAGTCACCGTTTTTCTTTCAGTCCCTAGATCTATTGGCATAGCCGGCGGTGTTGCCTACGCGCGTATCGTGGAACCACCAGATTGGGTAATGGACTACTGGCACCCCCTGGAGAAAGCCCAGTACCCGGAGTATTTCAAACGGAGGGAGCAGAGGAAGTGCGAATACATCCGGCACTGGAACGCTGGCACACTAATGTGAAATTATTTCAATATATGTTTGAAACTATGATTCTTTGTTTTACTATATCTAAACCCCCGTAACTTCTTAGTCACATAAGAGAGAAAGACAGAATAAATTTGATTAGCATTGTACATTATTCAGCTTTCTGTAAATTCCATAATGCCCGCTCATATTAGTCGCACCGTGGTTTTATATAACCTACAGGTTTTTTAAATAATTAGTTTTTCAACACTACAATAATTTTTCAACCAAGCAACAAATTTGTTAGCTATGTGATATCAAATAATTTGAAGTGAAACTTCTTTAGGCGCATGAGGGTAAAATTTTTACGGATAAAACGCGTGATTGGCGTCACGAAGAATTGCAGCGATTTTAATGCTAATTCGTTTGAAGGTAAGGTAGTTTAAAATTACAAATAACGTGGCTATTTATTTTGCCACTCTTCAATCAATATACTATTTTTCATTTAAAAAAATCAAATGATTTTTTTCTAAATTTTAAATTCAAAGACAAAAATTAATTATTTCTAATATTGACAAGAAAATGTGGAATTTTTATTTACAATTCATTGGAGATTTCACATTATTTGTAAAAATTTTCGACACTTAATATTTTAATCACAATTAGATTCATTAAACTTCTAACATATCTTGTTTTTCCCTTAAGTCACGGAATTCTAATGTTATACATTTGTATAAATATAAAGACAATAATTGAATTGCCAGAAAGAAAACAGAAAAACAGAGTTTCACTTATACGCACGCACTTTTAATATTTTATTATAATAACTATTCCAGCAATAAGTATCATAAAATTACGTGTCAACCGAAAGAGGCACCAAAAGACCCCAAAAGTTTGAACCATAATCATTGATTACACATATACGTGGCCTACAAATTGACGAAAGCGAAAACATTGTCATATATTTGTCTCGCTCTCTTTATTTATTAATTTATTTAATTGGACCACCAACAAAAACCCTTGTACAGAAACTTATACATATAGGTAGAGCAAAACATGTAATTTCATAGGTAGCTACATCATACAATAACAATAGATCGTACAAACATTTATGCCATAAAGCTTAAATATACGTAAATTAATATTAAATTAGTGCGAATTATTGGATCTTGTAAACGTTTTTATTATTTTATTTTTTAAGGTCTATATTTTGTCACCGAAAAAGACAGTGGAGTTGTCTTTGGAGATTAAGTCCCTGTATAGTCTACATAGCCGGGGTATTATGGAATGGTTACCAAGGTTGGTTCTACAAAATTGGTGGGTAAAGGCATGAATTGGGTACCGCGGAATAAGACGGGGTAGTTTAAGAGATACCTGTCGTAGTTTTGAATCATTTACAGTTCCATTTATAAGCTGGTATAAGAACATAATGTCGTGCAGCTTATGCCTGTCCGATAACTTTTCTTAAGGCAGCATCAAGTTTACTTAAAAGAATTATTTTCAACCAGGAGACTAAAAGAAACCGCGTAAACTTTAGGTATAACTTTAATTGATGTATGTATGTAACTTTAATTGATGTATTTAATTGATTATGATGATAAATGTCTACATCACTATTGTTTCGTAACTAATTTAATTACGCCCATACACACACAACCACTATTACACTCTCACACACAAAAAACCACTATTACACTTTCACAAACACACAACCACTATTACATTTTCACACACACATACACAAAACCCTTATTACATTTTCACACATAACAACATGTCTACATCACTATTGTTTCGTATCTGTGAACTTTGTGGCATGAATATATCATTAGTTAGTCTATAATTACAGATAATACCCCTTCACCGCAGGGAAGGGGTTAAAGAAAAAAATGTCTTTTTTTAACAATAGAAAATCTGTGAACTAAGAGTAGGATTTAAATTATAATTCTATTAAATTTAATAAATTTAAATAATAAATATTAAAATGTCTGTAGATGACGTGAACTATAATGTTTTATTATCTGTGTTTCATAAGCCGCCATTTTAGTGTCTATGCTATATTTAGTTGACATGTAAAACCGAATAGTATTTTCCTATCTCTGTCTCCAAAATTTGAAAATTTAGAGAGATTTAGTTTAGAGAACGGTAAGACAGGATCGACACCACTATTTCTGTTAACTGTACTTGTTTCAACAAGATGTTAATGAGAAATCGCATACAATTCTACTTCCCAATTACATGGGTGTTTCTACCACCGAGAATTCGTAAAGGTCTTGGCATATACCATCAAATTGACGCTCATTTAACACACAATAAAGTAATCGAAGGTAAGCTCTATTTTATTGATAAATAAAGTTGATATTTCAATAATAATATGTTAATATAAACGCGCGGTTTTCAAAGATCCTAAAGTTATCTGTGGGTATGCGTTCAATTAATGGTATATACTAAAAACCTTTACCAAAAATTAGTTAATATATTGAATGAAATTAGTAGATAATGAAAACAAATACATAATTTAAAATTATTATTAGTTATTGACAAAAAACAATTGACAGCTAACATTGGAGAAACTATTGTAGGAAACACCTGGAATAACAAATTAATTAAAATTAACTTCTTATTGAAGCTAACACTGTCAGTTTCAATGTCTCATTTTCATATAATAGTCTATTAATATCCCTTTGCTTTTAGAGTATAAACCCACAAGGCTGCTCCAATATGGGTAGGATGTAACTTATATAACATCATAATGTAATTTACTAACTTTCATTTAAATGTTTATTAACATACTCAGTTGTGGTTACTTAAATAAAAAGTTTCTTATTATTATATGTCTTAGAGTTGCTCCCGGGATAGATTGCCTTTAGTACAAGCTATCATTCAGTAAAAAGGTTTAGAATTAATACCCACCACTCCGTTTCAATGTAGAATGGTTAATGCATAATAGCAGGATAAGGTTACTTAAAAATTGACAGAATCTTATGTGAATGCTGTATTTTCTTACGTGTGATAAAAATGAAGCGCAGACCCATCACATTGCTTCATTTTATAATGGTAGGTTAGACATTGCTAAATAGCTACATAACAATCTTTAATATTTTTTTTTAAATCTATTCTCAATATTCATTTCCTTCCTCATCTTTCACTTCATTTATCCATAAATAAAACTAATTACAAATAAATTAATTAATCACCTTATAAAATATATATATATATGTTTATAATAAAAGATAAAAGAAAAGCTTACAAGTTACATATCTAATAAATAATTGTAAAAAAGGTGGTCTTATCACTAAATAATTGTAAGTAAAATATAAACATATATACAAATAAACACTAATATATATGTAATACAATAATTTCCTTACATAAATAGAAGTTATATAAATATTATTCTTGTATATTACATAGTAGGGTATTATTTTAGGCCATAATCCTTGTTTTATTTATAATACATTAATATTACAGTCGTTCGAAGGTGTTACATCAATATAGGCCTTTATTTTAATATATAGTATTACAAAGTTATCTCTTCAGGACATAGTCTTTTTGTAGACTTCTTCATATCTCAAATGTAAGTATTAACCGTTGGTTGTTCTTTGAATTACTATTATTAGTTGACATTCTCCTTATGTAAAAAGAACTGACTAGTAACATCTCACTGCTGGGCAAATGCCTCATTTATAGGAGAGACTATTTATACGATAGGATAATAAAATAAACAATGCTGAACATATTGTAAAATCAAACTGCCATACACTGAAAAAAATAACGGTTTCTAACTATAATGCAACGGAAACTTTGCTAATTTAATTACGCCCATACACACACAACCACTATTACACTCTCAGACACAAAAAACCACTATTACACTTTCACAACCACACAACCACTATTACATTTTCACAAACCACAACCACTATTACATTTTCACACACACATACACAAAACCCTTATTACATTTTCACACATAAAAACCACTATTGCACTTTCACACACACACAACCACTATTATACTATCACACACACACACAATCACTATTACACATATTGACCCCTAAATCACGGGCTTACCTAGTTTAACGGTGCAGAGTATTTTAATTATGTATTTTGTTATGCTCAAGTAAGGTTGTTCAGGAGAATTTTATATTATTAGCTATGTCTTAGAGCAAAAAACAGTTACACTTCTTCCAGTCTACATGTCGGCGAGGAGTATTCTAAAACCTAGAAGAAGGATCTTCTAGAAGAACAGAAAACATTATAAAAATGGAGGGAAAATTGCGTAAAAGGGCTAACAAAAGGCAACAAGAACTGTTGGTGGCAAGGCTTGAAAATAATCTGGATATAGCAAGAGGTGAATATCTCGTTTTATATATTTCCTTATTTTGCTTAATACACCTGATGGTGAGTGAGAAGGTTTACCAGAAGGCAATTGTTTTGCTTAGCTGAAGCCTCCCATCAGTCCACACTCTTTGTCTAAGTCTGGACTGGTGATAGAACATGCAAAATACTGATTCTGTCCTGCCGGGAATCAAATCCAGGACTGCTGATAGCGAAGCAAGTGACACAGCCTCAGCGTAAACATCAGAACTTGCTTATTAAACTGTTAAAACATATTTATTTTGATAGTACCAACACATATAAAATGTCACACACTTAATGTAATCAAATATTAAATGTTACACTAAAATTCATCAATATTAAAGGTTACACGCTTAAATTAATCAAACTTAAAATGTCACACTCTCAAATCAATCAAATCTAATATATCACACTCTTAAATCAATCAAATCTAAAATGTCACACTCTTAAATTAAACAAACATAATGTCACACTCTCAAATTATTCAAACCTAAAATGTCACACTCTCAAATCCATCAAATATTAAATGTCACACTCTCAAATCCATCAAATATATAATGTCACACTCCCAAATCATTCAAACATAAAATTTCACTCTCCTATCAATGTAATATTAAAAGTTATACTGAAATCCATCAAATATGGAATGTCACATTCAAATTATTCAGACATAAAATGTCTCACTCTCAAATCAATCAAACCTTAAATATCACTCTCAAATCAATCAAATGTTAAACGTTACACTCAAACCCATCAAACATAAAATGTCACACCCTTAAATTAATAAAACATAAAATGTCACACTCTCAAATCAATCAAATGTTAAACGTTACACTCAAACCCATCAAACATAAAATGTCACACTCTTAAATTAATAAATCTGTCATCTCTTGATATCTAAATACATGGAGATTTTCTATGCGCCCTGTTCTGAGAAGAACCCGCAACAAATTACATTCACACATTGTGTTTCACTCCAGGCAACGAACCACTAAGTGATATAAGGGATTTTTAGGCAGCATTAAGCAACGAGCTGAACGAACTGGGATGCTCCAGGACAGCACAGCAGTGGCAGCATGTGAGTATACCTTTCAAGAGTCATCACACCTGTTGTGTGATGATACATTCTAATATGGTAACGCGTTAACTGTAAGGAGTATACCTCGAAACCTGAAACTGTCTTAAATTAGTTTTTATTTATTTTAGACTTTTAATGGGAAGTGGTGAAGGTTATACTTCATATAGACTCTTACGTACCAGGGGAGAAAAATAACCCATTCTCACCCGCGTAGTTTTAGTGAAAATGGCTTGTAGGGATTTCCTGTTATATTGTGATGAACAATTCCCATGCCTGCCAGTGAAATCTAATAGGGAGATAGCGAGGCACTTTCCTCCCGCATACAGAAGCCGAAAAGTGAAAGTCTCACTCAAACTTCTTAAATTGCCTTAATTCTTTTCCATTACTTCATCTTTTAATAAAAAAAAGGTGAAGGTTATAGAACATTTAATCTTGTATAGAATATTACACACAAGGGGAGAAAATTGGGCATTCTCGCCCGCGAAGTTTTAATGAAAATCGACAGGGAGGATGTCGTATTATACAGGGATGTAAAATTCTCGTTGCACAACAGTGAAATCTAATAGGGAGAGAACGAGGCACTTTTCTCCCGCATACAGAAGCCGAAAAGTGAAAGTTTCATCCCGCAGTAATAAAAGTCGTATTTCTTTGTAGATATGGCTTCTTTGGATAACTAAAGTGAAAGCTATTAAATTGCGTTGATTCTTTTCCATTATTTTATCTTTTTATTAAAAAAGGTAACAGTAATAGACCTTATAGACTTTTAACATACACAGCAGGGGAGAAAAATAGTTTATTCTCGCCTGCGAAGATTTAGTGAAAATCGCTGGTGAGGATGACCTTTTTTTCTTATACTGGGATGAAAAGTTCGAATGCGCTTTAGTGGAATGTAATCGGGAGAGAACAAGGCACTTTTCTCCCGCATACAGAAGCCGAAAAGTGGACTTTTCATCCCACGGTAAAATAATATAATTCTTTACAGATATGGCTTCTTTGGGTGGCTAAAGTGAAAACCAAAGCGCGAAAAGTGATGAGTGGAATGGATTCCAGTTACGGCGGCGCAGATGGAACAAGTCTTTCCAAGATAGAAACCAGAGTGATGGAAATTGTTGGAATGTCGAACGTTAATGGATTATGTGATATGGATCAGGTGAGTTTACAATCTCTCTTGGTAAATTTGGTTCAAAACATTTATTGATAAAATATATTAAACTTCATTTAAATCCAAGCATTGAAATATCCTTCAATAAATCAAATCATTATCATAATTTTTACATATAAATTGATATATTTGGATTCAAATCCAAGCATTTTCTCAATTAAATAACCTTCAGTAAATCAAATCATTATCATAATTTTTACATATAAATTGATATATTTGGATTCAAATCCAAGCATTTTCTCAATTAAATAACCTTCAGTAAATCAAATCATTATCATAATTTTTACATATAAATTGATAATATTGGATTCAAATCCAAACATTTTCTTATTGAAATAGGCTTCAATAAATCAAATTATTGCCATAATTTTACATCTAAATTGATATTTTTGGATTCAAATCCAAGAAACGTTTTTGTCATTGAATTATTCCATAGTACATAGAAATTATTAATTCATGAACATACTCTTAATATATATGAAACTAGATTGAAATCCAAGCATTTTTGACATTATAATACTTATCCGTAATCCGTAAAACAGTATCATATTTTTTACATATAAATTGATAATGGATATGTCATTGGATTCAAATCCAACCTTTATCCTCATTGAACTATTACTCAATGAATCAAATCAATATAATTTCTTTATAGAATCCGGACGAGGTTTTCACACAGCCATCCAACGAAGTGCTGCCCTCTGTGCACCCAGAATTGAATTACACAAAAGTAGAAGCGGGGACGTCTCAACCAATCGGGGCACAAAATTGGGTCAAAAAACCCCATGATCCAATTAAAAATTACGGGGACAGGAACCCACAGGGTTCGATTGTTAACACCTACAGGGACAAAGAACCTCGGGGTCGTATTACCGAAAGTTGCGGGTACAGGAAGTCTCAAGGGGTTATACCCGGGGTTTGCGGGAAACAGGAGGGGTCCTTGAGATTCGGGAGACGTCCCCGTCCGCTTTTGAAGAGGGATTTGTTGGAATCATTTAGTAAAGACAATAGATTGTTGAGGGATACAATTAGGAATGCCGCGGATAACATTGCCTCGGCTATGAGAGAGAATAGCGCCGCCATGTTGAGGGCAGCGGAGATTATAGCCTCGGCTTTAAATTCTGTTCAGGTGCCCGATCATCTCCAGGAGGATGAATGATTAAGGGATACGGTTATCCGCAAGCATTGTAAAGACTAGTAGAGATACCTGAACATTATATAAATTAATCTGCAATTGAATGAATGATTTAGGGATACAGTTATCCGTAGGTTATACAAGAGGGAGATTTTCTTCGTTTCGCAGATTTTATTAACCTGTAATAGAATGAATGATTTAGGGATACAGTTATTCGTAGGTTATACAAGAGGGAGATTTTTACCCTATTGCAGATTTTAGTAACCTGCAATTGAATGAATGATATAGGGATACAGTTATCCGTAGGTTATACAAGATGGAGATTTTTACCCTATTGCAGATTTTATTAACCTGCAATTGAATGAATGATTTAGGGATACAGTTAGCCGTAGGTTATACAAGAGGGAGATTTTCATCCTATTGCAGATTAAATTAACCTGTAATGGAATGAATGATTTAGGGATACAGTTATCCATAGGTATCATAATCGAGGACATTTTGAAAGAATAGTTTATTATGTTCAGGTATCAAATCAGGGAGAGGGAATTGACGTCTTTTAATTGAACAGGATTCTGTACGTTTACTTTAAGGGGTACAGTTATCCGTGGGCATTATAAAAGGGGAATGTTTGATTGACCATTACCTTCAACACGATTAATGTTTTAAGGATAGATGGAAGGATAAATATTTTATTGCGTACATAACATTAGAAAAATAAAATGACAGGAAAACTTAAAAAAGCAGGCAGTACTTAAAATTAAGGATACAGCTATCCGTACCTGACCGGACGTATCCGTATCCGTAACCGGATACTTTAAAAGACTTCTCTATTCAGTAAACGATAATCTATCATAGAATTAATGATGGGAATATAGTTATCCGTACGCATTATAAAAAGGGATAGAGTCCGACACTTTAAAAGGGTTTTATATTCAGGTACTCATAATCTGCCATAGATTAATAATTTATGGATACAGCTATCCGTAGGCATTATCAAGACGAATATAGTCAGACTCTTTAAGAGTTTCTATTTCGGAACTGATAATCTGTTATAGATTGAGTGATTTAAGGATACGGTTATCTGTACGTATTGTCAAAACGAATACAGTCCGAAACTTTAAAGAGTTTTCTATTCAGGAACCGATAATCAGTCATAATATTATATTAATAGGGATACAGTTATCCGTAGGCATTATCAAGACGAATAGAGTTCGACTCTTTAAGAGTTTCTATTCAGAAACTGATAATCTGTTATAGAGTGAGTTATTTAAGGATACAGTTATCCTTAGGGAAAGATGTTGCGATAAAAGGTATCTTTCCGGTACCAGATTATCTGTAAATAGAAACAGTTGACATTGGATTCATTAAATGATTTCCAACACTCTTATCTTTAATCAGCTCGTTGCTTTTTGATGTCCAATATGTCTTATATCATTTAGTTAATAAAAACGTTGTAAATATAATATTGATTTTTTCTTTGTTTTTGTATAATTTTAAGAAAAATGTCAAAAATTTTACAAAATACATATAATGTTGGGGATTATGCCTCAACAAAGATGTTCGTTCCCTGCGAATGACGTATTATTATCTCAACAAAGATGTTCGTTCCTTGTGATTTGCGTATTATTATGTCTCAACAAAGATGTTCGTCCCTTATGGTTGGCGTATTATTATGTCTTAACAAAGATGTTCGTTCCTTATGGTTGGCGTATTATTGTCTCAACAAAGATGTTCGTTCACTCAGACTTTTTGAGTGATATAAATAAATCCATTTTTATTATTTTTATTCTTCGGAACTGTTGAAATTATTTTAATGAACCGCAGTTTTTATAAATTTTATGTTATTTGTTCAAAACAAATCTATATAATTACTATTACCGCTTTTGCAAAATAGACAATTACTAAGTACGGATTTCCCCATAATCCCACAGGATCAGGAACCTCCACGGAGAGCATCAGTGGAAAGTAAATGAGGGAAGAATAAAACAATTTTCTAATGATTATATCTTTTATTTTTAAATTCGCCTAACAGGTAGCAGCAATAATTTGTTACAAGTCGCGAAGGAAGCCACCCGGACTGACATACAGAATTTATGTATATATAAAACATCTGTCTGTTACTAGGACTTATGTTTCGTGGATAAAAAAAAATAATTTCATTTATATTTCTATCTATAAGCGGAGTAAAATAACACACAGCTGATAGATTAAATAGAAATATACGTTGTGTCGTGAATCAGTGTGTCTTTGTGACACATTCGTATTGGTTTTTACTCAGTAAAATAACACACAACTGATAGATTAAATACAAATATACGTTGTGTCGTGAATCAGTGTGTCTTTGTGACACATTCGTATTTGTTTTTACTCAGTAAAATAACACAACTGATAGATTAAATAGAAATATACGTTGTGTCGTGAATCAGTGTGTCTTTGTGACACATACCTGTCGGTTTTTAATCTGTAAGACTATAAAATGAATTACAATCAGAAGTGGTGATGCTTAAAACTGGTATTTTATCTCTTAATGGTTTCAAACCAGTCTCCTAGTGGTAACTAGCTACAACCGAAGTTACCAGTTTTAGACATTAGAATTGTTTTACTGTATTAAATATACGAAACCGATACGACTGTGTTGTGTCACAATTTAAATTTCTCAAATATTTTTTATATTACTATAAAAACAATACGATTGTGTCGTGTCACGAAACATATTTATGTTTCACTATTTTTTCAATCGTGTCACGATTTATATTTTTCAATCATATTTATATTAATATAAAAACAATACGAATGTGTCGTATCACGACATTCATAACATTTATAACATGACACGACACAATTTCTTTTTCATATGAAAATAATAAAGTCGTGACACATTGAACATGAAACTAATACAGATGTTTCATGTCACGACACTTATTTATACGTCAATTGTTTTTATATTAATACGAAACCGATACGATTGTGTCGTATCACGACATTCATAACATTTATAACATGACACGATACACTTTCTCTTGTATATGAATATAATAACGTCGTGACACATTGAATATGAAACCAATACGATTGTGTCGTGTTACGAATCTCATATTAATAATGTCGTAACACAATAAGCAGGAAACCCATACGATTGTGTCTGTTCACGACACAATATTGCAATTTTTATCAATTCACTCCATTTTTTTTTGGTAATTAATATATAATAAATGTACCAAACTAAACTGTTAACAAATAAAAAAGTAAAACAATATAAAGAGGCATCAAAATTATTAACGATAAATACACGTCATTCAAGACGTATGTGTCTTTTATGAAAATTGTTTATATTTCGTTTAATATTAAGGTGTTTTGTTTATAAAAGATGATTGTTTCATCGATTTTAAGTTTATTTTATATAAATTTACAATACGAAATGTTTTTTGACAAAAAAAAAACCACTTTTTAAAAAAAGATATTTCATTTTCAGAGACGCTTTGTTGAAAGCTAATGAATTTTTGCTTTTTCAGCTAAAATGAGGTGTTGGATTCGAATCCCGAGTGTTAAAGGAATAAATTAAGACTTGCACTAATATCGCGTTGAAAATGAAACATCCTTTTTCAAAAATTCAATTATTAAAGCTGCGAGAGTAAGAACGGCTTAATCGAAATTGAAAAATTGTTTTCCCAACATATTCTCTTTAGTTAGTATAGATACAGAAAACTGGCCTAATCATCATCAAATCAATAAAAAAAAGTAATAATGAGGGTAAGTTTTTTTTATTGTTAATAGGTTAGTGCTTGACTGTTGTAATCTCATCTGATGTAATGATATAGTCTGTAGCATCACTTACCATCAGGTGAGATACGCGGTTCACGACTTTTTTCTGTAATGGAGTACGTATTACAGTCATGTGTAATATATTCACTTTTTTGAAATACAATATTAAAGTCATGTCTATTGAGAACCAGGACTTATTTCTGTAATGGAGTACATATTACAGTCATATATACATTGGTTCACGACTATTTTCTGTAATTGAGTACATATTACAGTCATGTGTAAATTGATTCACGGCTTTTCCATAATCGAATACATATTACAATCATATGTATAAAGATTTACTTTTTCTGAAACAGAATATTAAAGTCATGTGTACATTGGTTCGCGACTTTTCTGTAATTGAGTTCGTATTTAAGTCATATATAAAATGGTTCAAGACTTTTCCTGTAACAGGGTATATATTACAGTAATATGTACATTGTTTTGTGACTTTTGTCTATAATAGTGTGAATATTAAAGTTATATGTATATAAAACCACGACTTTTCAGTAATAGAGTACATTTTACAGTCACATGTAAATTGGTTGAAGACTTTCTTGTAATGAGTGAATTTTAAAGTTATATGTATACAGGTTCACGACTTTTTTTTCTGTAATAGAGTACACATTACAACCATATGTATAAAGATTTACTTTTTCTCAAATAGAATATTAAAGTCATATCTATATAGAACCAGGACTTTTTTCTGTAACAGATTAAATATTACAGTAATATGTACATTGTTTTGTGACTTTTGTCTATAATAGTGTGAATAATAAATAATAAATATAAAGAACCACGACTTTTCAGTAATAGGTGAATTTTAAAGTTATATGTATACAGGTTCAAGACTTTTTTTCTGTAATAGAGTACATATTAAAGTCATATATACAATTGTTACATGACTTTTGTCTGTAATAGAGTGAATGTTAAAGTCATGTGTCATATGGATTCACTTTTTTCTGAACTAGACTACTAAAGTCATATCTATATAAAAGCAGGCCTTTTTTCTGTAATGGAGTACAAATTACAGTCATATTTGCGACTTTTTTCTGTAATAGAGTGAATATTTAAGTCTTATTATGTATATTGGTTCTTTTTTCTGGACTTTGGGACTTTTTTCTGTAATATATCATTCTTGCTCTCGCAACTTAGTTAATGTATGAAAAAGTGCTTTATTACAATTCATAAATGCCAGTCACACTTGTAGAATAGGCTTTTATTGACCTTTTCACACAATATGGCTGCTTTGGGTGAATAGTGACACAAATCAAAATTTATAGTAGATTCCATAATAGTCTCAATTTCATAAATGTCGCTGTGGCAACTTAATATGTCGTTATAATTTATAACGTATGTTTAACTTTAAATGGGTCGCCTTTGAAATAGTTTTGAGTTATGTCACTTTTCTTCTAAAGCAGCGAAATATATATATACAGGGTGTAAAGGACATGTTAATTTCCCGTTTCATTCTTTTTTTTTAGATCTTTAAACAAATTTTCTGTTTTCTTTAATTGCTTTAGTTTATTAGAAAGGCTAGTCTTGCTCTTACAGTCTCAATTGCTGACAAAGGTAAGTTTTATTTCTAAGCACCTCAATTATTACTGAAACTAAAATATTACTTCAACTACTGAGTTGAAGTTAGTAAATTCAAATGTTGCTTTAATTCAATAACTCGACTGTTACATTAACAACGTAAGTCTTATGTTACTTAAACTCATTAACTCAAATATTACTTTATATAGTAACAAAACTTGAGTGAAAGTAATCCAATTACTCAGTAAAACTTACTGAATTGAAATATGACGTTAATTCAGTAACTCAAGTGCTAATTAAACAACTCAGTCGTAGTAACTAAATTCAAATATTTACTTGAATTCAGTAACTCAAATGTTTACTTCAAAGATCGAGTTAAAGTCACTGAACTCAAATGTTACTTCAAATAAATGATAAAAAATTTTACTTCAACGACTGAGTTGAAGTTACTGAACTCAAAAGTTACTTTAACTCATAACAAAACTTGAGTTTGTTACTTCAATTGCTCAGTAAAACTTACTGAACTGAAATATAACTTTGAGTAACTCAAATGCTAATTGATCTACTCAGTCAAAGTAACTAAAATATAACATTTGAGTTAAGTAACTACTGAGTTACTTAACCCAAATGTCGCTTCAATTCCACGATACAAATATTTACTTCAATTACAGAGTTGAAGTTACTGAACTCCAATGTTACTTTAATTCAGTAATTGAAATGCTAATTCAACTACTCAGATGTTGTTAAGTTCACGTGCAATTTCTTTTACACCCTGTATATATATTTTCGATAATTCTTTCTCAGTACAGTCAGCTCCTAAACGCTTCTTTGGTTACAATAATAATAATTATTAATAATAATAATAAAAAAAAGAAAACAATTGCGATATTCTCTTATTAATAATAGGTATACTAAAAAATAATGAGTACAAATTATCTAACAGTTATTAATAAACGAGACTGATCTAAGTGATATTAAAATTAAATTACACAACTTACTTAATTATCAACAATTAAAAAAATTGATTTTTTTATAATAATAATAATTAATAATCGATCGATATAACCGATGGAGTTGGACGTTTTTTTTATATTAATATTTATAAAAAAAAAAATTCGAAGTTGCAATCTATTCGAATTCATAGCCGGCGAAATTAAAAAGAAAAAAAAAAATTTGTAGAATCTGTGCTAATTTTAGTCGTTTCCAAGACAGATTATAAAAGATATATATTTTTTTAATTACCTGTATTTGAAATTTCACGTACTGATTGTAAAATTAAAAAGATTTTATTTTTCAGAATCTGTGGTAATTTCACTCATCTCCAATACAGATTATAAATATAGACTTTGTTTAACAATCTGTAATTAAAATTGAAACGAAAATTATAAATTTTACTCGTTTCCAACAAATTTCAATTACAGATTTTAAAATAGATAAATTTCTTTAAAAATTAAAAACAAACTCATTGTAATTGCCATTTTCTTATAGAATCTGTGGTAATTTTACTCGTTTCCAATGCAGATTATAAAAGAAATAGATTAAGAAAAATAATATATATTTTATTCGTTTCTATCAAATTTCAAATACAGATTATAAAAGAGATATATTTCTCTATTAAATTCAAAAGAAACATAGCAATTAATATTTTTTTGCAGAATCTGTAATAACTTTACTCGTTTCCAATAGAGATTATAAAAGAAATTTTGTTTTATAATCTGTATTTAAATTTATAAAAAAACTATACAGATTAAAAAGGAGTCGATAGTTAAAATGTCAGAGAAAAAAATTAAAAAAAAAACCCAACAACTTATCAACTAAATTCAGCCAAAACACGAAATTATATCTAAATAATAATAACTATATGTTTTAACATCTCATATTTATT
This sequence comes from Elymnias hypermnestra, assembly GCA_015832385.1. NCBI lineage: Eukaryota > Metazoa > Arthropoda > Insecta > Lepidoptera > Nymphalidae > Elymnias > Elymnias hypermnestra. Next base: position 81,412 of record JACTOM010000115.1, read on the forward strand.
GTAGTATTCCACGGACATATTTCAGTCAAATTTACACGTTTTAAAGACAAAAAAACGCAATTATTAAAACAAAAAATTGACAAAATTATTAAAAATATACCGTACGTTTATTGTCACAAAAATACACATGGAATTTCTGAAATCAATTATGAAATTTCTTGTCTTAAAGTAAGAATTAAAAATTGGCGCAATTTAAATAACTAAGTTTTATAGAAAAAAAAGCATAACCAAAACAATTTAATGTCGAAAAATTATATTATTATATATATTTATAGTAACGTATATACGAAATCTCTTGTCTTGAATAATTTTGATGTGAAATAAAAAAAAAACCCACAAAATCTAAAAAAATATATTAACAAATCCGTTATGTATTACTTAAGATTGATAATCGAATGCGAATTTTTTCACATAAAAAGAAGGAAAAATATTTCTATTACTTTTGCGAAAGAAAAGACAAATTAGACACCCGCAATTGTTGAATGTTTCATTTCGGATACGAGATGAAATGCATTTGCATGAAAATGAAGAAAAATTGAAAAAAAAAACAGATTGTGACTTAGGTAAAGTATCTTTCCCAAAAAAAAGACTGCTGCACTATAAAGAGTAAAAAAAAAACATGTAAATTATAATTGAAAAAACGAATCGGATGTTAATATAATCCATTTCTTTTTTGCTTAATAAGCTTAGAAAAAATGAAAAATTTCATTTAAGCAATGTTTCTTTGCCAAAAAAAAAACAATTTCTTTATAAAAAAAAAATTAATGATTTAAAAAAATGCTTAATTTCGGATACGAGAATGTGATTGTCATTCAAGTAAAGTGTCTTTGCAAAAAAAAAAACAAACTTTTCGGCATTAAAAAATTAAAAAAAAGCGTTGTCAAGCAAAGTGTCTTGGCAAAAAAAAACCGTTTTAGTTCTAATAAAACACAAAAAACACCCACCAATTTTATTGGAATATATTCAGTTTTATTCCGGATACGAGAATGAATATAATCGATTATTTTTTGGAGTAAAAAAATTTGACAAAAAAAAACAATGTCACTTAAGCAAAGTGTCTTTAAAATTAAATAATATACAGAATATTAAAAAAAATTGTAATAAATAAAAAAAGTAAATTTGGAAGAAAGAAAAAAAAACATTGTCATTCAAATAAAATTCATTTGACAAAAAAAAAACTAATTTTTTGTAATAAAAAAAACGAATAAAAAGGCGCCAATTTTTACCGAAAAAGAAACATTATAACATGGAATCTTATATAACGTAATGTAACCCTAAGACACACTTATAGCAGTGAGTATTAATAATGAAGAATAACGTTAAATTATATAAATAACGTTGGACACGAGAGGAACGATGTATTTCATTATAGCTACATAAATGCCGGTTGTATTGGTTAACGAGACGAGCACGAAATGAGAGAGAGAGAGAGAGAGAGAGAATAATTCATTGTATAGAAGTAAGAAATGTTTTAACAAATTCAGGATAACAGATTTTATTATAGATTATAGTTTTACTTTGTTCTTTCTAAATAACAAATTTTCTAAAAAAAAAAACGTGGTATCTTTGTAATAAATTGCTGCAAAAGATGTTGTGTGTGGTACCTTTGTAACAAATTGCTACAAAAGATGTTATATGTGGTATCTTTGTAACAAATTGCTGCAAAAGAGGATTATGTGTGGTATATTTGTAACAAATTGCTGCAAAAGAGGATTATGTGTGGTATCTTTGTAACAAATTGCTGTAAAAGAGGATTATGTGTGGTATCTTTGTAACAAATTGCTGTAAAAGATGTTTTGTGTGGTGCATATTTAATAAATTGCTACAAAAGATGTTGTGTGTGATATCTTTGTAACAAATTGCTGAAAAAGATATTATGTGTGGTATCTTTGTAATAAATTTCTGCACAAGATGTTGTGTGTGGTATCTTTGTAACAAATTGCTGTAAAAGATGTTTTGTGTGGTGCATATTTAATAAATTGCTACAAAAGATGTTGTGTGTGATATCTTTGTAACAAATTGCTGAAAAAGATATTATGTGTGGTATCTTTGTAATAAATTTCTGCACAAGATGTTGTGTGTGGTATCTTTGTAACAAATTGCTGTAAGAGATGTTTTGTGTGGTGCATATTTAATAAATTGCTGTAAAAGATATCGTATGTGATATTTTTGTAACAAATTGCTGCAAAAGATGATTTTGTAATAAATTTCTGAAGAGATTTATATTAAACTTGAATTTAAAATAAATTTAGATGTTAGTTTACGCACTCAACCAGTTAACCAATACAAACACCAGCGTTACATTAATAATCGTTAAAGCCTAACTAAACCACGGTTCTTTTCAATATATTTGACGTAATTATTAATAATTAATAATATACCTACGATGCTAATAATAATACAATCATAATAATAAAAACACATCTGTATAACTAAAGTACGATTACGATTTTTTTGCATATATTTTTCTTTTACACTTTTTTTATTTATATCTATTACTAAAAATATTCCCTCTTTATAAACAATATGGAGATTTCTCGTGTAATTTCATTTATAAAGGTTTTATAGGTTTGGTGTGTGACATCGGGATCATAGACTATAGTAGAGCGAAGCACGTTATGTGTATTAAAAACACGTATCTTTTATTTAAAAAAAAACATTACTTCTGTGTATAACAATAACACGTGCCGTGCATTAAAACCAAGCACGTATTGTGTGTAAACAAAAACCACTAACAAACCATTAACACACAATTATGTGTATAAAATACGTGTACGTGAATATATGCTTCATATGCCCAGAGGTACGCAATTATGAGCTTAGAGACTCGTAAATTCATATTAGCTCAGAGATAAGTAAATATGAGCTTAGAGACACGTAAATTCATATGAGCTCAGAGATACGCAAATATGAACTTAGAGACACGTAAATTCATATGAGCTCAGAGATACGAGTCAAGAGATATGCAAATATGAGCTTAGAGACACGCAAATTCATATTAGCTCAGAGATACGCAAATATGAGCTTGGAGACACGTAAATTCATATGAGCTAAGAGATACGAGTCAAGAGATATGCAAATATGAGCTTAGAGACACGTAAATTCATATGAGCTCAGAGATACGCAAATATGAACTTAGAGACACGTAAATTCAAATGAGCTAAGAGATACGAGTCAAGAGATATGCAAATATGAGCTTAGAGACACGCAAATTCATATTAGCTCAGAGATACGCAAATATGAGCTTAGGGTCACGTAAATTCATGAGCTCAGAGATACGCAAATATGAGCTTAGAGATACGTGAATAGGTACCCAGAGATACGCAAATATGAGCTTAGAGACACGTAAATTCATATGAGCTAAGAGATACGAGTCCAGAGATATGCAAATATGAGCTTAGAGACACGCAAATTCATATTAGCTCAGAGAGAGATACGCAAATATGAGCTTAGAGACACGTAAATTCATATGAGCTAAGAGATACCAGCCCAGAGATACGCAAATATGAGCTAAGAGATACGTGAATACGTGCCCAGAGATACGCAAATATGAGCTTAGAGATACGAGTCCAGAGATATGCAAATATGAGCTTAGAGATACGCAAATATGAGCTTAGAGATACGTAAACATGAGCTTAAAGATACGTGAGTGAGATACAAATATTTTGTAATAAGCTCTTTTGAATCGTGTTTAGTTGTTAATAAATCTACCGGTTGTAAAAGTAGACTAACTGAGAAGAAACAGTAAAGAAACTCATTAGTTACTCATTCAAACATAACTTTTCTAAATCGTTTTTGTCTTTTTAATGAGTTTTCTATTGTAACAATAAATATTTAGCTATATTTTATGATATCGATGTCACACTTTAAAATAATATCTGCGGGTAGAAGTTTTTTTTTCGATATTTCGTTACATCATTCAAAATGTCCGCCGGCTGATACGTGCGCAGTTTTAAAACGACTAATGTACATCTTTTGTGTCATAAGACCCAGTTTTATGTATATAATTAGCTTGTACGTCTGTATGTGAGTTAATTCCTATCATGAGTCACTTATGTTCACGTAGATCCAGGAATTGATAAATAACAGGTTCTCCACAATAACACGGGACCAGAAATTACGCGATTTTCGAATAACATTTCGATGAACGACTAGGAAATTGTATATTATATTCAAAAATTTTATACACCCAAAAGTTGATCATCGATTTTGTTTTATCATCGATTCAGTTTTTAATCATCGATTATTTTTAATTATCAATTCGATTTAAATCGTCGATTATGTTTTTTATTATCGATTCTGTTTATATCATCTTCTGTTCATCGACTGTATATTTAATTATCGATTCGACATATATTGACCGAATATTTTAAATTATCAATTCGATTTAAATAATCGATTCTGGTTTTAATCATCTACTGTTTATTAATCATCAATTTTGTTTTTTTATCGATTCGATGTTTACTGATCGCTTATTTTTAATTAGCAATTCTATTTAAATCAGTGTTTAGTCGTCGATTCTGTTTTTAATCATCGATGCGATATTTATTAATCGATTATTTTTTATTATCAATTCGATTTAAATCGATACAGTTTTTAAACATCGTTTCAGCGTTTTTTAATCTGCACTCATCGATTATGTTTAATTGTAATTTCGATGTTGAATTGTCGATTGGGTGTTCAGTCATCGATTCTGTTTTTAATCACAGACTGTAATGGTAAAACAAATTACATTTTATGTAACGAATAATCACTCAAAACCGTAACGATAACTTCAAGAAAGAATAAAGAAAATGTTATGGTACTTGTTTTAACGATGTTTTCCAATCCATAATGTGAAGAAGAAGAATAATTTATTTTTTTATCAAGTTCAAACACGTTCAACGGTCATCAAAACCTCCATTTAACGATTATGTTATAAAAATGCATTTAATATATATACATTGAGGTATTGACACATCAGATGTACAGTGGTCATTATAAACTCGCTATCCAACATATAGTCAGTCAGTCATACTATCTTAAAAGTAGGTAAAAATATATTATCTTAACGAATATTAATACACTGACAATATTCATTTCATAGGAATCAGAGTGAATTCGGAAATTGTTATATATATATATATACGTCGATATCAAATACTGTCAATTATATTAATATATCAATATACATAATATTATATCAATGTACACAATATAATTCATTTAATATTACAATTTGGTCAGCTATAATATAATAATTAGTGTAATTATTTACAATGCTTAATTATTATTAAAAAATAATTATTTTAGAATTAATTAATTTCCACTAAACTATACTATATATAAAGAAAATACGACAATTCTGTTTTTAATCACAGACTACATTTAGTCACGGATTCTGTGTTTAATCATTGATGTTGTGTTTGATCATCGATTATGTTGCTATAAACGATTCCGTTTTTAATCATTGACGCTGTATTAAGTCAGGGATTCTATATTTAATCATCAATTCCGTATTTCATCATCGATACCATATCAAGCAGTCGATTTTGTTTTGAATCATAGACTGTTTATTTAGTCATGGATTCTGTATTTAATCATTGATGTTTTAATTATTTTTTCTATACAACACAAAAAAAAACTAAATAGAAACAAATATCTGGCTAACATAAGAAGGCAGATTACAAAAGGCGGTCTTATCGCTTGATAGAGATCTCTACCAGTCAACATTTGGTATAGGAATAGTTGTAACAGAGAAATGAGATGAGAGTGAGATGTTGTGTTTAGTAATCGATTTTGATTTTATCAACGATTCCCTATTTAATCATCAAGTCTGTAATTCATCGATCCCATATCGACCATCGATGCAGAGTCTCATCACTCATTCTGTGTTTAATAATTCATTCTGTATTAAATCATCGATACCGAGCATAACCATTAATTCTGTGTTTAATCATCGACTTTGTATTCAATATTTCATAATCGATTCTGTATTCAATTATTTATTATATGTCTAGCATCGATTCCGAGTTACGATTAGGTGTATAATAATCGATTCTATAATTAATCGTCGATTGTATTTTAATCGCAATCAGTGATATTAGCATGTTATATCAGAATAACTGCCAATTGTGTCATGATAAAAGAATGATTGACATTCGTAAAATTCTCAGAGCAATCATCATAATTATACAGATAATCGCAATTGTTACTGTCTGTAAAACGTGGAAAAACAACGATAGTGACTATAATTGGATATAATTATAATGTTAAAATGTTTGATTAATTTATAATCGGAGAGACCATAATTTCTTTGTTCCAATTAAATTTAGTTTGTTATTTAATTTTCCGCTCTTTTTTTTCTATCTTGTGATTAATTGTATTAAATTAATAGTTCTTATTAACTTTATTTAGTAATAAAACTAAGTTTAGTATGTTTTCACGACGAATGCAAATACCTAATTTGCATTTATAGGTTTCGGTTTCTTTCCTAATATAGTAAAAGATCGAATTAAATTTAGTTCGAATCTAATTACTAATAGTCTTTTAATGTAAAATAGTATAATGACTTTCATATTTATCATTAGTATAGTAAAAAACATCGCATTTATTTAGAGTCCAATTAATTTCAGCTCCAATTCAATTAATTTTAGTTCGAATCCAATTCATTTTAGTTGTAATCCACGTCGTTTTAATTCGAATGCAATTCATTATAGTACTAATGCAATTACTTTTAATTCGCATTCAATTAATTATAGTTCTAATCCAATTAATTTTAGTTTATATCCAGTTAATTTTAGTTCGCATACAATTAATTATAGTTCTAATAAAATTGATTTTAATCAGATTCCAATTAATTATAGTTCTAGTCCAATTAATTTTAGTTTCATGCCAATTCATTTTAGTTTTAGTGTCAATGTTTTGGGGAATACTTAATTTTTAAACAATTATATATGCAATAAATTAATCGTAACACTATAATACATGTGTGTGGTTTCACTTGTGTGATCACTTGCCGTTTAGCGTGTCAGTTGTCACGAGTCTGTCTTGGTGTGTCTCGCCGCGACGATGGTGAGGTCGGGCCGTGTTCTCATCAGCTGCGAGGGTGATGGTGATGGTGATGGGGAGGGGGGCGCGGGCGGTGATGGTGGGGTGTCAGTGCCTCGTAGAGACTCTAACGAGGCGACACGTATCGACGGCCATTTTCCACCTGGAAATTAATAAATGAACATAAAGCTCCAGACATTTCTATACTAGTTGTTGTTCCAGACTAAGTCTGCGTATTACTCATGTTCCTGAGGAGGTTAGTATATAAGTCAATTATATATATCGTACTCGAAGTTGTTCCCGAACCCGTGGAAATATGGGGAAATCCGTCATTCATCGCCGATAAATATATCTTTTTTATACAATTCTTCTCGAAATGTGGAAGGTGATTTAACTCATTCTTGACTCCTAAATCAGCAATTACGTGTTTGATCATTAATTCTGTGTTTAATCATAAATTAAATGTATAGTCATCAAGTGCGTCTTATAATCAATTCTGTGTTTAGTCATTAATTATGTGTTTAGTCATCAACTGTTGTAATCATCAATTCTGTGTTTAATCATGGATTTGGTGGTTAGTCATCGATTGTGTTTAATCAATACTTCTGCATTTAGTTGTCGATTGTGTTGCATCATCAATTCTGTATTTAGTCATCAATTGCGTTCAATCATCAATTCTGTGTATGAAGTCGTTTAGATGTTTAATCATCAATTCTGTGTTTAGTTATGGATTGTGATTAGTCATTAATTATATGTTTAGTCATCAACTGTATTGATTCATCAATTCAGTGTTTAGTCATGAATTTGGTGTTTAGCCATCGAATGTGTTCATTCATTAATTCTGTGTTTAGTTGTTGATTACGCTTAATCATCAATTCTGTGTTTGATGTCGATTAGATGTTTAATCGTCAATTGTGTTAAGTCATCGATTAGGTGTTTAGTCATTAATTCTGTATTTAGTCATCAACAGTGTTTAATCATCAATTCTATATTTATTCATCGATTGCGCTTAGTCATTAATTCTGTTTTTAATCACAATTGAAGTTAATAAAGTTGTCCTAAACGGTTCGGCCGATTTTGATTGTTTTTTTTTTGTGTTGAGGTGGATACAAGTATGGTTTCAAGTCACTGAATAACGTCGAGCTGTTCTCAGGTGTTCGATCCCGTGGGAATATGGAGAAATTTGTACTGTGACATTCTACATTACGAAATGACTTTGTTAAATCATTAGCGAATAGTTTTTAGTTAGTGAGTTAGTTAATGGCGTTTTCAAATGTCTGAACCTGGACTTGTGGGTTTCTTCGGCTGAGGCTAGTTACCACCCTACCTCCGAAGACGGACCAAGCATAATATTAACATCAGGTTATATAACAGTCAGGAGCTAACCTGTTTACAATAAAAAATGGAACTAATATAGGAATTATTGTGTTATAAGTATATAGATTAAAATCTCACTCGATGCGGGTTGTGTTGTTGTCAGCGCTTTCTCCTGTGTAGTGATGACACTTGCTGGTATCGTGTCTTCATCTGTCATGCTTCCAACGAGCACCTTCTTGCCTTGCGCCTGTATAAAAAAAAAAATCTTATCCTAAGTTACTCTGTAAGATCAAAGACACCCATTGAGATTGGTCCAGCAGTTTCAAAAGAGTGCTGGAATAACGCAATTAACGCCTTTTGGAAGATGCAAATGATATGGACTGGGCGGCAGTCCTTGCTGCGGATACAGTCGTCAAGAAAGTAGAAATATATAATTCCTTAATTATACATCTATACGGCATACATGTACCGATGAAACCAATTAAAGTTTAGAAAAGGCCTATGGTCGAGTGGTCAGGAATGAGCTGTGGTCAACGTTATCTACGTATGGTGTGAGCGGTTGTCTGATCCAAGCATTGAAGTCTCTCTATGAGGGTTCTAGTGCTTGTGTCAGAATAAACCATACCACAGGGATGTGTTGCGTCACCATGGCTGTTCAACCTATTCATGGATAACTGTTTAACAGATTCAAAAGGAAGTATGTAAAATGTTTACTCTACGCTGATGATTAAGTAATACCTGCGTCATCCGCTAATGAGCTACAGGAGATGCTAAATATTATGAATGAAGCTTTGAAAGGGAAAGGAATGAAAGTGAATGTAAACAAAACGAAAGTTATGCTTTTTGAACGAGATGAATCTATGATGAATGGCAATATTTTGATAGATGGGGAACAAGTGGAAGAGGTGAAAGAATTTGTATACTTGGGATCTAAATTTACAAAAGATGGAACATGTGAAAGTGATATTGAAAGGAGAGTGAATGCAGGGAATATGGTAAATGGTGCTCTGCACGCTTTTATGAATAGCCAGATGGTGTCTCAAAGGGCCAGACTGGCTGTGCATGCAGGAGTGTTGGTTATGGCAGAAGAATCACAAAAGTAAAATAAATGCGGTAGAGATGAGAGCGTTGAGAAGCCTGAGTAGATTAAAACTGAGTGACGGAGTAAGGAATAGTGTGATAAGAAAACGTTGTGGTATAAAAGAAGACATAGTAACTAAAATTGAGAAAGGTATGCTTAGATGGTTTGGGCAAGTAGAGAGAATGAATGAAAGGAGACTGACTAAAAGGATTTATGAGTCAAGAGTGAATGCAAAAGTTGGAAGGGGAAGACCAAGGCGAACGTTCCTGGACCAAATCCAGGACATTTTAAATAAGGGCCAGGTCAAGAGTACTCTAAACTGACAAACTTGTATGAAAGGTTTAATGAGAATGAAAGAAGCGAAGGAGATATGCAAGGATCGTGGCAAGTGGAAGGACGTTGTCTCTGTCTGTACCCCTATGAGAATGAGGCGTGATGCTATGTATGTATGTATGAAAAGTTATTGCGAAAAAAGTCCAAGCTAAATGCAAGTTATAATCACATCACTCAGAGATTAATCGCAGTAAATACAGTACAGTCAAAAACGGCGACACTGCCAAAGTTTGGAAATTTCTGCAATCACTTGGAATTGGTACTGCGTCCCCTAAGACAAATGAATACAAAATTGATATAGAACTTCTTAACCGGCATTTTACAAAGTCCGATGTTATCAGCAGCTCAGATAAAGAGTTGGTAGGACACCAACTAAAAGAATTAAGTACGAAAATGTTTGCTAGTATGGGATCACTGCGGAGATTACGCTCTTTACTTCAAATTCCCATAAAAATTATGTTAGCTCAATCATTACTCCTTTCTCTTCTCCACTACGCTGACGCAAGCTATCTTGATCTAAATGAGGACCAACTAAATAAACTTGTGAGACTTCAAAATCTTGCAATTAGATTCATATTTGGCTTACGCAAATATGACCATGTATCCGAATTTCGATCTAAGCTCAAGTGGTTACCGATCCGATTTCGCCAGAATCTACATATTCTTTCACTTCTGTACTGTATACTATTTGACCCCACCTCCCCAAACTATTTAAAATCTAAATTCCTGGGAGGGCACTGTGGTCAAGAATTAAGGTCTACTTCACATTTAACATTAAAGATACCGATACATCGCACTAAATTCGTCAGCAACTCCTCCACTGTTACGACCAGCCGGCTGTAGAACCACCAATGCATATGAGATGAGCACAATCTTTAAATTCCTTTAAACACGTAGTCACAAAACATTTCCTGTTACAAGTCGTATAATTAGATGATATTATTACAAATTTTATCTTTATTACTGTATTAGTATGTATATGTAAGTTTATTTTATTTATATACTAGCAGACCCGACAGACTTCGTTCTGTCAAAAAGATTTGAAATGTGGCAGCTTTCAATTTTACAAATACTAAACAAAACACAATCCATTAAATGACACACAGAATCTTTTTTGTTTTGAAACAAAAGATACTGAATCGTAAATAAATGACATTTTTACATAACCTATGAAAGATGAATAATTTTTAAACAAAAGATAGTAGCATAAATGAATGCCATATTTACAAAACCGTTGCTATAGACAATGGTCTAATAATTCATGTCACAACCTTGTGGATGCGTGGGTAGATGCGCGGGAGTGCGTGGGTGGATGCGTGGGAGTGCGTGGATGGATGCGTGAGAGTACGTGGATGAATGCGTGGGCGTGTGTATGGAAACGCGTTTATAAGCATTGAAGTGACGTTAGCGATAAGACCGCCTTTTTGTACATTTGATATGTTATTACTTAAGTTGTTTTTTTTTTCTTTTGTCCTATTTCTGTGGTGTTCAATAAACTATACATCTATCCATCTACTTGTGCGTCTCTTGTTCTTTGTATTTTTTTCTTTGGTGTACAATAGAGAGTATATGAATAAATAAATAAATGTTTTTTGGCGACAGGTGGCGCTGTAGCAGTAGCTAGTATACACAATATCTGAAATTAGCTATCCCGGGAAGCGACCATGGGACGTCTTCTGGACTAACTACCAGGTCTTACCTTCTCAATCTTCCTATGTTGTTTGGCGGCAGGTGGCGCTGTAGCAGCGGCAGTTTGATTCGCAGCGCCATAAGTACGGCCACGGTGCTTCCCCGTTTGCTCTACTTCTAGAGGTATCTCGTAATCTGCAAACGTTTCAAATACTCTAAGAAAACAGCGCCATCTATAGAACTTATAGAAACTGACAATTTGGAGCAATTGTAGTTCAGTCGCTGTTAGACCGTAGTCGGAAGCGGTTGTGGTGTGATTTTACTAATATTCAGCTTTATAATCAAAAGTTGCCTCAGTGGTCTAGTGGTTAGTATGTTCGACTACAGACATGATGTTCTGGGTTCGAGTCCCGCGTCGGGCCAATTCCATCGATATTGAGTTTTCTACAAGATTTTTTCAATATTTGCCCGAAGTTGGGAAAAAATTGGCGGCGTGATCCACCCCCGTGCCTCGGAGAGCACGTTAAGCCGTCGGCCTTGCCCCTGATCTCGCTCCGATCGTGTCGGATTATCGTCACATTGGATTATGAGAGTGAAGGAATAGAGTGCACTTGTGTATTATGCCTGCCAATCCGCAGTGGAGCTGGAGCAGCGTGGTGGGTCTATGCTCCAATAACCCTTTCTCAAATGAGTGGGGAGGCCTGTGCTCTGCAGTGGGACGTTAATGGTCTGCTACTTACCTTACCTTTAATCAAAAGTTAAACATACTATAGGAAAAAAATTATGTATTGTTCCAGTATGATGCTCTTACTAGAAAAGAGCGGTACCAACTTAAACAGTATCATCACTAACGGTTGAGATCATATTATTTCATTCTTGTTATTAAATTATTTCATTCAACCTATACATCTGTTCATATACCCATCTTCCCATTTCTCTATCTATTCATATATGTAACATTTCATCTATCCATCTGTTCATCTTTCTATCCACTTATCTATCTGTCTATTCCGTTGTTCGTCAGTTTATCTGACCGTTTAATAATCTGTTTACGTTTTTATCTTCCATGTAGTCATCCGTCTATCTTTACATATGTCCATCTGGATACGTGGACATACGGTCAAATGGATAGAGAGATGAACAGATAACAGATGGATACATGAAAAAATGATCATACGGATATATGTACAGATACAGAACAGATGGACATACGGGTAGATGTCTATATCCATCTATCCACCTACCTGTCCGTTTGTTCATCGGTCCATCCGTCCAAGTATACATATTCCTGTATGTTCATCGGTCTATCTATCCAATATGGACACATTCATCTATCCGACATGGATATATCCATCTGTTCACTGCACCAAGCATACATATATCCATAGAGTCATCAGTCCATCTATCCAATATGGACATATGTATCTGTCCATGGTCACATATATCCGTATGTTCATCTATCTATCTGTCCAACATGGACATATCCAATAATTCGCCTGCTCATCAGTACATATCCCGCATGGACATTCTTTTATCCATCTATCTTTTACCCTTAGTACTTACCTTTTTCAGCTATGTCGGACACGTAGGCAGCTAAGTTATTGGGGTTGACGCCCAGCGCGAGAGCAGCGGCTTCGATTCCCAGGTCGCCCCGCTGGAACCTTTCCAGCACACCCGAGGGACCCTTCGCCTGCCAGAACTCCCGAGCCGTTCTAATGGAAAAAATGTATAAAGCATGGTGGGCAATGGTCCCAGATTCGATACCCAACAGAGCAAATGTAGGTATATGTTGTTTCTGATCTGATTAACTCTAGGAGGCTTCGGCCGAGGCTGGATACTATTTTTTTTACAAAGTAAAAAATTTACAGCCCGCGTTTCAGTTGTTAATCGATTCAAGATACATTTATATTACTCAGATATTGTATTTTCTAAATTGCGTAGCTCCAGGAGGCTTCGGTCGTGGTTAGTTTACTACTTCTTTAAGTAGTGCTACCATACTAACCTAAATACTGTTCTCAGATTGGCCACCAAGGCCGATTTTCATCAATATTTTAATCTCATCCATAACACCTTCCGCTGATATAATTGATATGTCTGTATTCATGAAGCGGAAAACATTTTTTTGAGATTAGCCACCATGCTTGTAAATTCGAAATTTTAATCTCATCTGCCTGGCCTTAAATAATTTAACAGACAAATGCGTACATTCTTATCATTGAATTATATTGAGATTAGCCACCAGCTCCGAAACTCGCCATATTAATCTCACCTGGATGGCTTGATACAATTTAACTAGCAAATGCGTTAAATCTAAACTCAAAACAATATTTTGAGATTAGCGGCCATGCCTGTAAATACGGAATTTTCATCTCATCTGCATGGCCTCAATAAATTTAACAGACAAATGCGTTTAGTCTCTTCATTGAATTGAGATTAGCCACCATCCCCGAAAGCACGGCATATCAATCCCAAAGCAATATTTTGAAAGTAGTTACTCACCTATAAGGCCTGTTAATACACCCATAAACATCTCTATACCGGCCGTATAGAGTGCCATAACTGACACCAAGTATTTCAGCAGCCTGCTTCATCTCCAACTCCTTAATCCTCACCGCCTCCATCACCTGGAAAACGTTGGAGACTCTTAAAGTAACTGTATATCATAGACCCACTGCGGGGCATAGGTGCGATGAGTACATGACATTAAATAAAGTTAAACATAAGTAACAGTCCATTATAGTCCCACTTCTGGGTACGTGGCCGTAAATGACGTCATACATAGGTCATACAGAGGTCATCAAACTTTATGTATATATTCTCACTTTTTGTCAAACTAAAAGATTAAGACAAGTTGCATTATTTAATACATAAAATTATCGAGTCGATAAAAATCGATTCGATTCGATTAAAATATGTAGTACAGCTACATAATCAAACGACTCATATCGTTTTACTAAGAACAATTGAATCAAAGTAATATAATATAATCGATTTATATTCTGAAAATCGATTACTCCAAAATCGACTTCATAAATTTTCGGGTTATAGAACACATAAAGTTCACTTAAGGTGAGAATTTTATAAGTTAGCGCCGAAGACATTGTATTTTAAGAAAAGAATATAACTAAATAAATATAAATAATAATTTTAAAGTCCTTAAGTTTCAAATTATATATTCAGTATAATTAATTATCCATTAACTACTTTTTTCGTATATAATTGTTCGATTTGATTCGATTAAATTATGTAGTTCGGTTACATTGGTTTAATCAAACAAAAAAAATTGTTTAACAAAAAAAGTAAGTAAAATAACCGATTGTTAGTATTTTGGGAATCGATTACTCAATAATCGATTCTAAAAATGGATGTATTTTAGTATTTAAGTTTCGAATTATATAAATAAATATTTGAAGAGTGTAAGTAATGTAACCGATTGTTAACTGGTTGACAATCGATTAAAAAATCGATTCACTTTCACGTCAGCTAATAGTCACGTTAGTTAATATTCTGTAAACTTACCCGTTTCACGTAATTCTCCTCCCAAAACTGCGGCCTCCTCCCGTGCTGGAGGTAGTCGTTCAGCTTCACCACATCCAGGAACCTAGGGTCCTGGACCCCGTGTTTCCCTGCTGCAAAACCACAAATTATAAATAAAAGGTAACTAACCTTTTTTTATAAACCCTTAAAAGACGTGACTCTCTTCGAGACACTGAATAAATAAAGCCCCTTTTTTAACCACAAACTCCCCCCCCCCCCCCCCCCCCCCCCCCCCCCCCCCCCCCCCCCCCCCCCCNCAGCTGATTGTGTTTCGTTGTTGTTGTTGTTTTTTTAGTAACGTAATGCATTTTTTATGAAACTTTAGTTTCATATAGCTATACTAAAATGATGGATTGTAATTTTTTTAATCTGGTCATTAGCACTATCGTCGGTCTTCGTTTTCAGAAGCGGTCTCCTAACACTCTGTATATTGTTTAAATGTTGATATAATTTTAAAATATTACTGTACTCACGTTTGACATAATCTATATGAGCTGTACTGGTGGTGGAGGATGATGAAGAGGCTTGAGCCACAGCACCACAAGCGCTGCCGTCAGACTCCTCATCTGACATAAGAATAACACATTTTATATGACTACAAATGATCAGAATGTTTCGTAATGAAAATGTGGAAGGGGTTAATCACCCTTTACGAATCAAACAACAATTGGACGGTGATAATAGTGTATTTGCTCCACAATTTAATCGGTAAAAAGGATCCCAATACTTTTAATAATAAGCAGGGAAGGGTTAAACAACCCTTACCCCCCTTTTGAGGATGTTTTTGCGGGTGTCGTATTACCTCCATTGCTATCGCCGTCCACTCGTAGTTTGGTTATCAGAAAAGTTCAGAATGAATTTTTCGGGGAAAACGGGGTTATAAAGACAATCGAACCCCTAAAATTACTCTTTAATATATTATTAATTTTAATTTATATTTAATATGTTATTGGGATATTTTAGGTGTTGTTGATGTTTTTGGAGATGTTTTCGGTAGAGTGGATTGTTTTTGGGGTGGTTTGGATGGTTTGGGTGTTTTTGTGATGTTTTGAGTAGTGTAGGTAGTTTTTGGGATCCTTTTGGTGGTGTAGATGGTTTTTGGGATGGTTTGGATGATTTTTAGAATGTTTTGGGTGGTGTGGATGGTTTTTGGGGTGGTTTGGATGATTTTTAGGCCGTTTTAGTGATGTGGATGGATTTTTAGGATGTTTGGGTTGGATTTTGTGATGTTTTGGTTGGTGTGGATGGTTTTTTGAGATATATTAGGTAGAGTGGATGATTTTTGGGATGTTTTGGATGGTTTTTGTGATGTTTTGGGAGGTGTGGATGGTTTTTGTGATATTTTGGAAGGTGTGGATGGTTTTTGGGATGTGTTATGTTACCTCCACTGTTATCGCCGTCTACTCGTAGTTTGGTCCGCAGGAAAGATCCGATGTCCGCCGGCGGGTCGGCCCACTCGTCATCCGACTGGTCGCGCGACCAGTTGGCCTCGTCCTCACCGGCACCCCAACCAACCACCCTCTCGGCGGTGATGTCCTGGGAATAGACAGACTACTAGCTGTATAGACTTTCACTTATACACTTACTAGCTTTTATTTGCCACTTGGGTTAGATAACACCACAAAAATAAAATCTGCATTGTCTGGACTGAGAGGCTTCGGCTAGTTACCTTCCTACCATCCTACATGTACCTTAAGATGTAATTACACCTTACAAGGTGAGATAACAACAATAAAAAGATCTAGAATTAATGTTTCCTTAAGGTTTTATAAAGAAATGAAATTGTCAATGTTTATATTGTAAAAATAGATCCTTACCAAGTTCCCGTGCCGCCATTCAGGATCCCTCTCACTGAAATTACAATTCAAAATTCATCATTAACTAACATTCAAAATAAGAGATTAAGAATTCGCATTTCAAAAATTCATAATGCAAAATCCGAAATTCAGAATTCAAAATTCTCATTGATTAAAATTCTAAATTCATATTTCAAAAGTTCTACATTCATTAAAACTCAAAATTCAAATTACTAATTTACTAAAATTAGAAATCCGAAATTTCGAATTCAAACTTTATAATTCATTAAAATTCAAAATTTAAAGTTCCAAATTCAAATTTCATCATTCATTAAAGTTTAAAAGCGAAAACCCAAAGTAATCAATTCAAGTAATAGGCCGTTACAGCACTTTATAATGGTCAGTCTGACGTTCCCTAATCATCACCATTATAAAGTGATTGAAATCACTAACCATTTCGATTAAAGCAATTCACTCTCAACAAACCTAATAAATATTTATCATATTTATTTTATCGGGAAAAGTATATATATGTGTGTATTAAATATACTTGTGCGTTTGTTTGTGTCTGTGTGTGTGTGTGTGTGTATCACATACGTTTTCAAAGGGCTGCTGTTCTCGTCGTCTGTGTGGTCAGTGCCACTTGTGAACCTCTGCCGTTTAGGGCTGGGGCTTTCTCTGGAAGTAGATGCGGTTAATTTAGTGGGTGTTGAACGTAGTCACTTGACGCTCCTTAGTAAACCAAAGCTCACCTTTCATATATCTCCCTCTTTACAGGACTAGAAACCTTCTCCTTGGTAGGTATCTTTATTAATGGTGGGGGGCCCCCTAAAAAAACACCACATTTATATAATAAATACTTATGAAGAGACAGTATATAGAAGACGCTTTTGGTGGGACAGTATAATGAAGACTCTTTTAAAGAGAGAGCATATTGGAGACTCATTTGATACGACAGTATAATGAAGACTCTTTTGAAGAGAGAGCATATTAAAGACTCTTTTGATGGGACTGTATAATGAAGACTCTTTTGAAGAGAGAGCATATTGAAAACTCTTTTGATGATTCAGTATAATGAAGACTCTTTTGAAGAAACAATATAATGAAGTTGTTTCTGAGACGACAGTACATAGAAGACTGTTTTGAAGGCTCTTTCGGAGAAATAGTATATAGAAGTCTCTTCCAAGGCCACATTGTATGCAAGATTGAAGAGTCTTCAATATATTATATTGAAGACTCTTGAAGAGATTATTTGGGAGAGTGTATTAAAGATTCTTAAAGAAACAGTATATGGAAGTATCTTCTGAAGCGACATCGTGTACAAGTCCGTTTTGAAGAGAGAATATACTCTATATTGAAGACTCTTGAATAGACAGTATATTGAGGACGATTTTCGAGAGAGTGTATATAGACTCTTCTGAAGAGAAAATGTATAAGGTCTTACACAAAATTAAATAAACAAGTGGAATAAATGAAATAATATATTTGACGATATATTATTAAAAAAAAACTCACCGTTTACATTAAACCTTTCCAAGCTGAGTTCCTCTTGATCTTCCGTCTCTTTCTGAACCTCCCGTTTGGGTGATGTTGTCTCGCTCTCCGACGAGCCTTTAACGTTTGACGTTTTGTCGAGCGTGCCCTTACTGTTTGACGTTCTTGTGTCGTATGTGTTTTTAACGTTTGGCGTTTTGATCTCGTGGGCGTTTTTAACGTGCGTAGTTTTGATCTCTTGCGTGTTTTTTACATCGGCCGTTTTTGTGTCAGTCATTTTGTCTGTTTGTTTATCGTGATTTGCATCGTTGGGCTTATTGTCAGTGGTTTTCTTATTGTGAGTCGTCGTTGTAACTGCGCCTGGAATGTTAAAACGAAATCTAATATACAGCTTGTCCAATTTTTATGAATTTTTTGTGTATATTTTTTGGACACTGTGTTTATATTTTGTTGCTAAATAAATTTAATTTAGCCGTAATTAAAACATTTGTTAAAACAACATTTTGCAGGTTACTACGTGTTTGTTCTCCAGCGTCAATATATATTCATGAAAAAAATTCTACTGATTAACAATGATATTAAAAAAAACAAAAATAAGCAATAAAAATTATTACATTATATCATTTAATCCCTTTCTTTAAATGAAATCGAAGTTTTTATTTGCAGCATTACACAAGTTCTGCTTTTAACACGTGGGAAGGCCCACGCCCAGCAGTAGGACATGGAAAATCCTTTTTGTAATCCTAGTAAATAGTATAAATTACCTGTAATACAGTCAGGGGGTTCATCTTTATTATTCCACCGTACGTCTGTTAGGCCCTTTATCCTGAGCTCCTCGGCTGTCTTCAGCAAACCAGCCAACTGGGACTGAAAATATATACATTAATAAAAGTGTCTCGGAGTTACGTTGGACCACCAATTAAATCGGTCATGTCATATGGAATCATTACACAAAAAGGCCCACCATTTAAATTAATCATAACAAAAGGATCTCTATTTAAATTGGTCATATCATATGTATTGAATAAACAAAAGGCTCACCCTTTAAATTGGCCATGTCGTATGAAATTATTACACAAAAGGACCATCAATTAAATTCGTCATAACAAAAGGCCCACCATTTAAATTAGCCATAACAAAAAGACCAACATTTAAATTGGTCATTCCATATGGAATTATTAAACAAAAGGACCACAATTTAAATTGGCCATAACAAAAGACCCACCATTTAAATTAGCCATAACAAAAAGACCAACATTTAAATTGGTCATTCCATATGAAATTATTAAACAAAAGGACCACAATTTAAATTAGCCATAACAAAAGGCCCACCATTGAAGTTGGTCATGTCTTATGGAATTACTAATAAAAATAGCCTCCAGTTTCCTTATATCGAGTTAACATTGTGTATATAGATTCCATACTTACATGGTGGACGTTCATCTCCCCTGTGTACATGTAGTCGAGCAGCGCACGGAGATGCCTGGGTTCGGCCCCGTCAATGACAAGAACGGGTTCACCTTGTGCCTCGTGGGCACCCAGTAAAGAGCCCAGCAACTCAGAGCAAGCAGCAAGCACCACTCTGCAAAGGGAACAGGAAAGACTCTTGAATAAAGCGAGCTGATGTCTCAAAAGAAAGCATGGACCCATTGGAGATTAGGATCCTACTAGGACCACCTTCTTTAGGCATGATGAACTATTGTGTGTGAGACAGAGGGAGAGAGAATTTTTTTTTCATTAACGCTTATAATGTATCAATAATTTCGATTGTCAAACAGCATTAATCATTAACCTTGTTAATCCACAATAAAAACATTAAAATGAAAATGAACAATTAATTCTCAAAAAAAAAAAAACAATAAAAAAATCAATAATTCCAATTATTATTAAGTTTTTGACGTCATGTATAAGTGGTCTATAAACAAATCAAATATACGTCTACACAAATAATGTCGGAGTGTCTGTTTGTAATTTTCAATTTCACTAAAAATATAAGAAGTTATACAGGGTACATATGTAAAAAAAAATTCAACATTTGCATATGTCTATATGTTTGCTAATATATCAAAAACCCAATATTGTTTGCTAACATATCAAAAAATCAATTTTGTTTGCTGATATATATAAAAAAAACAATTTTAAACACTTTTAACCGACTTCAAAAAAAGGAGGAGGTTATCAATTCGTCTGTATTTTTTTTATGTTTGTTACCTCATATCTCCCGACTGGGTGGACCGATCTTGATGAATTTTTTTTTAAATCCAGTTCTGATGATGGCATCCATGACAAAACCGGATAAGTGTTAAATTTGCATTAAGCATGTGCGCGATAAATGTACGAATAACTCAAGATCACGCCAACCGATTTCGAAGACTCTTTTTTTATTGGAAAGGATATACTTCAAGGGTTATTTTATAATAGTTTGGTAAGGTTCTGATGATGGAATCCATGATAAAGTGACGGAACTCTTAAATTCTTAGGAGCAAATGAACGATACTCGACAGAATCTTCTATAGGCTTTAAGGATATTTGAGTCACCTACCGTAACTTCGGTATGGTCAAGTGCTAGTCGTAGTTAGATATGAAGATTAACGGATCTCCTCAAACGCTTACAGTAAGGGTGTGGTTTAAGGCAGAAAATATAAGTGTCTGTAATCAAATAGCAATGAGCTTACGTTTGTTGCTGCATTGCAACACGTTTACTTCAGATTCACTAAAAATCAAAAAAATTTAACAAAAAAAGAACCGCCTTCAAAACAGACTTACAAATAGATAGTCGGTGTCAACCAAGGCAGGTATCCCGCAGGTCTACTTGGTAGCTCCCGCGTTTCTCCCACCTATAGCTATATATGAAGGTACCTAGGTTGACACCGACTCCGAATATAACAATACGAAGAACACTATAAAAGAATACGCAATTATTTCTTACTTTTTAGAGCATATTAATATATTTGTAAGTCTCTTTTGAAGGCGGTACTATTTTTTGTTAAAATTTATTATATATCCATAACTTTGCTAATATAACAAAAATCTATTGCAAATATTTCGTTCATGCCAAATCATTTAGGAATTTTTTTAAAATGTTATTTTAAACTTAATTTACGTATTTATTTGTAATTACATTTACAACCAGTAAATCAGGAAGATTAATGTCCTTGATATATTATGTTGGGATGCCGATAAAGTATTATTACATGTAATATAAATGAAGTCGAAGTGTGTGTCGGTACTGGTTATGATAAAACTCGACAAAAGCTGGACTGTTTTGTGGAAGTCCAAGGAAGGCTTAAAAGATGAGTATACGAGAATAAAGTTAAAAGTGCGTGCGTAGAAAGTACACATATCAGAAGTGAAACTTCTTTGGCAAACTATTATGTAAGTATCATTTATATGAGGGGAAAAGGAAGATTTAATTGTCATTAAAATATTTATAGCGTCGAGACTTAACACAAATGACGAATTTTAAATAAAAATGCCAGGCTTTTTTTTGTGTATATTATAACTACCTAGCCTCCAAACGAATTAGCATAAAAATACGCCGCACATTCATCAGATCAGAAATTACCCTCATGCGCCTAAAGAAGTTTAGTAAAAACTACATTGTCGCTTTCCCTTAGAAACTATTCCTGTCAATCATTTGATGTTCGTCCCATCGTTCAGAAATCGAATTAAATTGAAAAGAATACATTTGTTTTTGACATAAACAGCCTCGTTGGCACAGTGGTGCTAGTATTCGCTTTGCTAACAGAGGCCTTAGGTTCGATCCCCGGTAGGGCGAATTAAGAAAATTATATTTTCTAATTTCACTGACTCTGATCTGGTGGGAGGCTTTCGTCGTCGTCGTCGTCGTCGCTTCAACCGATGGACGTCCACTGCTGGACATAGGTCTCACGAAATGATGCCCACAAGACCCGATCTTGTGCCGCCTGGCTCCAGCGGCTACCGGCGATCCTCCTTATATCGTCGGTCCACCTTGTGGGGGGTCTTCCTACACTGCGTCGTCCAGTGCGGGGTCGCCATTCCAGCACTTTCCGACCCCAACGTCCATCGGTTCGTCGGACTATGTGCCCCGCCCATTGCCACTTCAGGTTCGCGATTCGTAGGCTTTGGCCGTGGCTAATTACAATCCTACCAGCCAAAACGTATCGCCAAACAAAGGTATTTATGTTCCGGTACGATGCTAAGAAACCATAAAGAGTTATATCGTTTCTTACCAGATTTTAGACTGTATCATCACTTACCATCAGGTGAGAACACAGTCAAGCGCTAAACTGCCAGGAATACAAAAAATTTACAACCACCAATTTCTGAACGCAACTATTATTATTGTTTGGATTTATAGCTTTTTCCTTTGCCAAACTGACACAGTTTACCTCGCCAGTATCACGTGAAAGTAGAAGACGCACGTATAAGAACTTTTTTTTAAACGCAACTACTATTCCTATATTTTTTACTTACCTGAAAGAGATAGGGCTACTTCTAACTTCTACATGTTCAACCATTGCTCTAAACGACCCGAAATTAAAAAACATAATCATATCTATATATATATAAAAGAGATATCCAGGTATCTATTGACTCATCACTATATCTCTGGAACCATAAGGTATAGAGACTTGAAATTTGGTAGGAATATTCCTTTTGCCGAGTAGAGGTCAGCCAAGAACGGATTTTGCGAAACTCCACCCGCAAGGGGGGTTGCGGGGTATTAACCATTGACTCGTCACGATATCTCGGGAACCATAAGGTATAGAGACTTGAAATTTGGTAGGAATATTCCTTTAGCCGAGTAGAGGTCAGCTAAGAACGGATAAATTAACACAACTAGATGACACACACACACAAAACAAGACATTACAGTTTAATTTTATAAATTAATAATATTTACAGAGAAAATTTTTATTTGAAAGAGTTTGGCGGGAATCTGGGCGTAAAGGTCGCGTTTTTTTTTTCGATTACACATTACTTTTGTTCGTGTTAAGTTTGCCAAGCAAGCCAAGTATATCCTACAACGAAATATTTGTCAGTATAAATAAATATTTCCTGTTAATTTTTTGGTTTACATTCACTCTATTGCGTTTTAATGTCGTTGTTAATTTTAAAATGATACATTAAATGAAATTTTACGACGCCGTTCATTGTATCTGAATATATATACAGATAATGTCGGCTTGCATTTATTTTACACCTTTTTCATTTGGCCTACATGTTCCTTGTGACTGATAAGAGGTTTAACATTTTGCTTTATAATCTGTGAAAGTTGTAAAAAGATGGCGTCGCAAACATTAGAACGGTTTAATTTTTTATTATCACGATAAGGAGTTAAATTTTTTGCTTTATATTCTGTGAATTCGATAAATAATTTAATCAGAACGGTTTAATTTTTTTTATTATCACGATAAAGGGGTTTAAATTTTTGCTTTATTATCTTTGGATCCTATAAAAAAAAACAAAATCGTGTCGCTATCATTGGAAACGTTTTGTTTTTTTTTTTATAATCACG